>BQNB010025974.1:39339-59073 GCA_026074375.1 Tanacetum coccineum
CCAAACTTGAAACTGAAGTAAAATCCCCCAAATTTGTTACTTAATCTTGCACTACTGTTGATTGAAGAACGATGCAGAAGAAAATCACTAAATACCTTATACCCAACATCAAAAGTATAAGAAGTACAACACCTCTTGAAATTATCCACATCAACATCTGCGTGTGACACTGAGTACAACAATGTAACTCCTTTAAGTGATAGTTATCCAGGTCTTCATCCAACCACCCCTTGACTTTTGGAAACTAGATAATTCAAGTCTTAATCATAACTGTATACGTTCAAGCAAGTCATCAATCGATAGAAAATAGAATAAAGTCTCGATGATGAAATAAGTAGACGCCTCTGTGAAATTCAACTTTAATCGCAAATAAGGGATACCAAATCAACTTCGTAATCACTTGTCATCATAATCTGAATCTCTAGCCGTTTTGTCGTTTAAGTAAATCTTTTTAGGATTGTTTTGGGATTAAGTGTTGTTGTTTGTGTGGTGTGTTGTTATGGTTGATTGTGGTGTTTTAGAAGTCCTTGTTTATGGTTTAGGTTAATGGTTTGTTAAGGTTTAACTTGTGTCGTTAAAAGTCCATGGAAATGAGATTTGTTAATGTGAAAAGTTAAGCAAACCGCCTCCAATAGTAAGCCAAACCGCTGCCAAAAATTAGGTAAACCGCCTCTTCTTTTTGGTCAAACCGCCACCTGTATTGTGGTCAAACCGCCACCTGTTTTGGCAACCCGCCTCCAAGCAACCCGACTCTAGGCAACCCACCTTCAGGCAACCCACCACCAGGCAACCCACCTTCAGGCAACCCACCTTCAGGCAACCCACCTTCAGGCAACCCGCCTTTGACTTAGTCAAACCACCTTTTTACTTTTCCTTAAAACACGGATCTTGTCCCCTCTTTTTGTCAAACCACCACCAAGAATATAATTTAATATTCAAACCGCCACGAAGAACATAAGCACGATTTAAGCATAATAAGCCCAAATAAGCCGATTAGCTTCTCCAATAAGCTATAGGGGCTTAATACTAAGTGGTTAGATGAGTATATAACACAAAATAACAAGCTATTCTTCGTGAATCATCAAATTCGAGCCAAACCACAACTTAGAACATAAAAAATAATTCAACCCTTTTAAGCTTATAAATCGATCTAGGAGCTTATGTAACTCATTAAATGGTAGCAATCTAACCTGTTTAACATGTAGATCAAGGAAAGAACAAGATTAACAACCAAATAAGCCCAAAATTTTTTGATCCGTGTGCTTTTTACACAAAATAAGCCACGAAAATTTGAGCTTATGAACCACGAAATCAATATATTAACAACACGAATCCCCCCTATGCTCTGGTGCCAATTGTAAGAACATTAGATTCACCCTTAGAACACAAGATCAGGAGGTATGGTAAAATGGAAAAGAAATTGATCCATGTTTATTAGAGAGAAAAGATAAGATATGAGAAGTTGTGTGTGTGGTTCGCCAATTGTTAACATTTAGATACAACCTCCTTATAACACAAGATTATCGATCCCGCCTACCCCGGAGGCATGGTAAAGGAAGGAGGAAATGAAGTGAGAGGAGAGGAGGGCCAAGTTAATTTTAATTATAGAGAAAGGATAAAAAAAACATGTTCCGTACACAAGAGCTCTCGTATACCGCGCACCTAGAGCACCACACCCCCCCCGAGAGAACCCCACCACCAACCCTCCACCCATAACACATACCAAGTAGACGCCCCAACTATCAAGCTTACAACCATTACTAACAAATCAATATCTAGCACCTACTACCAAACAATCAAAACCCGCCACCAAGGCCTAATGAGGGGTCTTATTCCCCCAAACATCCCGCCACAGAATAAACGACACAAGCTAAACTACTAAACAACTAACAAAACACCCGAACACCAGCCACTAACAATATCCCATCCATCCGTAATAGGAATACACGCATAAGAATACATCAATCAATAAATAAGATCAGCAAACACCACCCACCAACCACCCAGTAATAATCAACAACCCCCTAATCCACCACCAATTTCCCCCCACACACCCCCTCGACCACAAACCCCCACGCCCATACCCCTACCCACACACACACACCAACATTCCACCACCCTCAAAACCGACTCACATCCAACATACGACGAATCAACCCCTTCAAGATTTTTACAATTGGAATCTCCCCTCACCACGCCACAAATCACCCCATGTACAACACGTTTCCGAACTAGTACAACATACCAAAACACACCCCACCCAAAACCCCCCCCGCACCCGCTCCATATCAACCCCCTAGCTTAACCTATCTTAACCTCACAAATCAACACATCCATGAAGTACTCCCCCCCCCCCACAAGTTAGCTGCGGGACTGGAGCTCGCATGAATGAAGAGTCAATTGGAGAATAGAAAAACATTTTTGCCAAACTAATAAGCCAAATCTCTCGTGACCGAAAATTACCTATAATTTCTAGTCCATTCCACGATCCCCACCAAATATGAACCGGATTTCATCCGACCAAACCCACAAACACCCACCAACCGAGGTCGGATTCCCCACCTAGGTTATATATCGTCTTCACCAAAAACAACACGGCCAACCGAACCGGCGGAGCCAGGTAATGGAAACCCGCGGTGGTGTAACACCCACCCGCCGAGACACCCCACCGCCGCCCACCCACCCCCCAAATTTCGAACCACACCCGGCAGACCCTGAATCCCCACCAAGTGGGTATCTAATACCTAACCGCCACCCAGCCCCTGCCACCCCCTGACGCAAGCGCTAGATACCAGAGGAGAAAGACGAGACGCACGGGGTCTAAATGATCGTAAGTAAAAAGAACAATCACGGTTTATTATCTGATCTGAAATACACCAATAATAGTAGATAGCCCAAAATTAGCAATCACAAAGAAAATCATTGAAAGCCAACCCCATAAAAAGAGGTAGAGACCAACGAGCTTTGCACAAAGAATGATACGCAAATCCACCGAAAGCAATCATGGTCACTTAACTAACTGGGTAAAACATGTTCACCTCCCACTGGCGACATCATAAAAAACCAGCCAATCAATTTGGAATAATAATAATAATGATAATATATGCCCCATCCCCTTAGAACAACAAGCATAAAAAAAAAAAAAAACAAAACGGCAACATAGCATACATAAAGTATGGGGTGACGTTCATGTTAAGGTATAGTTTAGATATGATAATAAACCAAAACTGATATCCCAAGAATAAAAGCCCATTTAAAATTCCTAAATAGTCCAAAAAAAAAACCAATAAGGAATGAAGATTTTTCTAAAAGCCCAAAACACGAGATGCAAACCGGATCCCCAGAGGGGTGGGGTTAAAAGCGCCAGGGCGTGGGGGGGGGTGAGGGCCCTATACCGCATCGGCACGCCCCCCCACAATACGACGCCACACGCCGTAAACATCCCACCGAAGGCCCACCGGAATCGGCACATAATGTGTTTCTCTTGTTTTTTTTTTTCATACTTTCCCCGTGATAAAGCAAAACAGGCCACAACTCTTTCACACTAATCCACGTCGGGAAACAAGATCGACTAACCTTGGTCCTCCCGGAGTCATGGACACATCGCCCACTGCCCCGTGCCCCCTCCCCACTCCCCCCCCGTTGCACGAACCCCCCCGGGAACCCTCGCCATCATTACGAAATACCAACGTCTCAGGATGGATGCCAGCTGAGAATGCCTGGGATAAGCCATCGCGCACTCTCAGCTCAGAGCGATCTTTCATCAATCTTTCTTGCAATTAAAATATATATTGCAATTTACGCCCATCCGGATGTCTAACCCTAAACATCCTAAATTCGACATGCTATAACGTTCGTTCCCGGTGATAGCTAGTCACCCGAACGGGGAGGTCGTTTCCCGAATAGATCTATTAAATAACATTCGCGCTCACATAATGTAATTCTCAACTACATCTATGCAATTGACAGTTCATGATAAAGGGGCTCAACTTGGGTTATCGCTACTTAGGCAACACGTAATCATAATATGAAATTGATCCACTTGTGTCCATTTATAAAACGATGCATATTTTCATCCCAAAAATATATATAACCGTTATCCAAAACGAGTAAAAGTGAGGCTATGCAACTCATAATATCCTTTAAAAACAATCATATTGTTATAAGATAACCCAGTAAGTAAAGAGTTTGTAGACAAGCATGTATTCCCCCTCGCGGGTTTATAAACATTCAAAAGATTGAAAAGCGAGGTTATGAACTCACATTGATGATGAAGAACGATTGGCAGATAGGCATCTAATATGCACAACACGAACGGAAGACGAAGCGGCTCGATCGAGAAGTTGCAACTAATCTTAACGGCTAAGATCCACTAGCCTAGAATAATATATTTGGGTTTCCCGATGAATGGTTACATCAATGCTACATGTTGATGAAGATTTAGATTTAACGTTGTAATGGTTTGGTGGTTGGTTAAATAAATAAATTGAAAGTATACGCAAAGTGTGTAATATATATTCTTTATATATTATTTATGAAAAATAACCCTTATCTAATTCCTACCGTGAATTATATAACAAAGACTATCAATCCATGTTTGTAATAGTTTATAATCATTATAAAATATAATTAATATTTTATAAATTATATTTCGTTTCTTCGACGGGTTGCGTCTAAAACAGTTCGTCTTATTGTAAAAGTATAGTTTTCGTTCGTTGTCAAGTTATGACGTAGTTATATTTTAATATATCTTTAAAATATGACATAGTCCTTTTATCGGTTTCTAAAATGATAGCAGTTTTAGTGAACCATTAATAAATATAGAAATTTATATAAAATTTCTTCATGACTTTCCCGTTTATATAACGTTTTTCCATTTTTGCAAAACTCGACGTTTTCCCTTAATCAATATATGATGAAATTATTCATTTTCTAATATTTCCAATGTCTGCGTGTTCCAGATATAATATATATATATATATATATATGTTATTATATCTAATCTAAACAAAATAATATAATTTACCTTTATTTAACCATTATAAACCACCAATCTATATATCCGGTTTTTAATTATTTATAAAACCTTGTAATAATTTTTATTAATCAATTTCATTAACCAAACGAACCCTTATAGAAACTGCTCACCCAAACGCGTCCTGTATGGCATTTTCTGCCAAAACCAAACACCCCTATTGCTACCACTATACCAAACGCACCCCTATTTGTTTTCTACTAAGCCAAACACGCCCTTGTCGAGTTTTTATAAAAACCAAATGGACCCCATGGTGGTGGCTGCCATTGTCAAACCAACCACACCCTACGCCATGAAAACACAAACCAACCGCCCCATGGCTGTTATACATATCAAACAAACACCCCCCGCTGATAAACCCAACCCGAACGCACCCTATAGCGGCGTCGGCTGCCAAACGCACCCTTATGATGGCGTCGGCTGCCAAACGCACCCTTGGTGCAAATAACCACAACCAAACGAACACCCTTCCAGGGTGGCTGCCAAATCAAACCAAACCCACCCCGCGTGGTGGCTGACCCGAAACGAACCACCCTCGGTGGTGGTGGTTTTACCACCGAAACAAACACCCCTGAATAGAAGAAAAACCAAACGCACCCTGTACGTGATGAACCCGCAAAACAAACACACCCTTGTGGGTGTTTATAACCACCAAACACACCCGTTGCGGTGGCTGGTGGTGGCTGCCGAACCCAAACGCACCCGTGGCTGGTTGCACAGTGGTGGTGGCGTGGAGTTGGTGTCGAGATGGTGGTGACAGCGGAGGGGGTGGTGGCGTCGTGGAGATAACGACGGCGGTGGGTGGATGGTTGTGGTGGCGCGTGAAGGAGAGTGAAGTAGTGGGTTGGATAGATCGGCTCACAAGGAGCATTTTTGGAGTTCACCGGAAAACTCCGCCGGAAAAGTTTTCCGGCGGCGGCGACGTGGTGGTGGCCGGAATGTTGGCCGGAGAAGATGACCGGAGGTGGCGGCAGTTGGGTGGTGGCCGGAGATGGTCGCCGGAAAACTTTTCCGGCGGTGGCAACCGGTGGCCGGCGGTGGGGGAGGGTGGGGAGAGGGAGAGAGTGTATATTTGTGTGTGTGTGTTTAAGAGATGAAATGAAAAAAAGATATAAAAATTTTATATTTATATTAAAACTTTAATATGAAGTGATAAGTTTAATATAGTTGAGGGTTCATTTTGTAACTTTCTTTATATAGTTTTTATAACTATCGGTTCGGGATTTGGTTTTTTTCTTCTTAATTCAGGGGGTTGTTTGTTTCGGTGGTTAAAACCACCACCACCGAGGGTGGTTCGTTTCGGGTCAAGCCACCACGCGGGGTGTTGGTTTTGGTTTGGATTTCGGCAAGCCCACCCTGGACAGGGTGTTCGTTTGGTTGTGGGGTTATTTGCACCAGGGTGCGTTTGGCAGCCAAGCCATCATAAGGGTGCGTTGTTTGGCAGCCGACGCCGCTTAGGGGTGCGTTCGGTTGGGTTTAGTAAGCGGGGGGTGTCGGGTCAAATCCACTAGATAAGGTTGGTTGGGTTTATTAACAGCCGGGGTTGTTTGGGTTGGTTTGGGGTTTATAGTAAAGGGTGGGTGTACGTTTGTTCGGTGGCATCCGCCACCATAAGAGGATTTCGGGGTTTGGGTTTATAACAACCGACGAGGGTTGCATTTGGGTCGGAGGGGACAGCCGGGGATAGCCGGGGGACAAGGGTTGTCGGGTTTGGCTGTCGAAACAGCCGGGGTGTGCGTCGGGTTTGGCTGTGGACAGCGGGGAGGGTGTCAGATTAGGGTGTGTTTGGTTGTATTAACATAACTAAGGGATGTTTGGCTGCGTAGAATAACCAAAGAGGGTGCGTATGGTTTAGGTTATTATAAGGGGGTGTTTGGGACAGCGGGCACAAAATAGGGTGCGTTTGGTATAGTGGCAGCAATAGGGGCGTTTGGCTTAGCAGTGTCGCACTAAGAGCGTGTTTGGGTGAGCATATTTACCGAAAGGGTGTGTTTGGGTTAAAATGAATTAACAATAAATATATCTTAAAATTTTATGAATATAAAATTTTAACGAGATTTATAAAGTATAAATCGGAACAAAAGGGTGGTTAATGGTTATATAAATACAATATTTATTATTTTGTGAGTTTCGATATAATAACGTGAATATATATGTCATATCTGAAAAACACGGGAGTTGGAAAAATAGAAACGTGAATGCTTGCAACATATTTTTATATCTAGAAAACGTGAGTGTTTGAAATATTAACACGTTAACAATTGCAACATATATTGAATATAGGAAACGTTGAGTTTTGCGAAAATGGAAACGTTATATAAATAGAGAATTCATGATGAAATCTATATAATTTTCTATATTTACGATTCACTAAAACTCTATTATTTTAGAGAACCGATAAAAGGAATTAAGATATGTTCTAAGATATATTAAATGGTATTATACAATAACCTGGACAACGAACGAAAAAGTATACTTTTACATTGAGATAACCATATTAGACACGACCTGTCAAGGAAACGAAATATAAATTATGAAATATTATTTTATATTTTATAATTTTCAGCTATAAGGAGCTATGAAGGTACACCATAACTATTATAAAGTTTTTACCAAACGTCCGTGCGTTTAATTTATAAACGTAAAGACGTGTGTCTACACGGATCTTTATAATAAATTAAAATGAGTTGTCGATATAATGTATAATTATTTACTCTCACATTTTATATAATACTGTGCAAAGTATTATGCGGTTCACTAATAATCCTTGAGTGTCCTGTCTTTATTATATAATTCGGCGGTACAGGTTATACAATGGTTTAATTTGACATTGTATGTAATAATATAGAATATATATTACACACTTTGGGTATATTTTTCAATTTATTTAATTTAACTAACCACCAAACCATTACACAAGCTTAAATCTAAAATTCATTATCAAAACGGAGTCCCACGTGACATAACAATTCATCGGGAAACCCAAACACATTATCCTAGGCTAGTGAGACTTAGCCGTTAAGTTAAGCTGCATCTTCTCGGTCAGGCCGCTTCGTCTTCCGTTCGTGTCGTGCATATTAGATGCCTATCTGTCAATCGTTCTACATCATCAATGTGAGTTCATAGCCCCACGTTTACATGTTTTTACATATATTTTTGGGGTGAGCAACATGCTTTGTTACAAATTCAATTACGTGTTTGAATTTAAACTCTTACGATGCTCATTCACAACTCGTTTAGTGCAATACATGTTTACAAGCGCTTTACCTTGGTTGAATTCCACACCATTCACATATTCTCGCGTGAATACAAACTATTGATATTTAGGTATGTACGCAACATCTTTATTATCACTCATATGATTACGAGATTTACCTAATGGATTGAACTGATAATACAAGTAACGTGCCAGGGTAACAAAACGCAATACTGCCCGGTGGTCCTTGAGGTGACACCTGTGAGGGTACATATTCAATACTGCCCCGGTGATCCTTGGAGGAGGACACCTTGTGAGGGGTACATAATCTTATCTGTCCGGGTGTTCCTTGGAGGGGATATCCTGTGATGGGGTAAATACAAGTCTACTTCACAGCGTCATGAACTGTAAATCACTTGGAGGGTGAGCGCGAATGTTATGAAATAGATCTATTCGGTGGCGGATCCCTGTTTGGGTGATTTAGCTATTCGCAGGCAACAACGTTATAACGTGATGTCCACACGAATGATAGAAATAGATATATCGGTATTGCCAATCCCCGTTTCGGGAGAATTAGCTATCACCTAGGCAAACGAACGTTTATAACATGTCGGATTATGATTGTTGACCACCGCGGCCCACACACTTCCATATGAACTCTTACTGTTATTTTAGTGCTTCGGTTTATAACTTAGAGTAATGGAAATCATGTTTTTTATATACACATATAATAAAGTGGCAATGACATACTTTGGATATTGTGATCCAACTTGATACGTACATTTTTGAACATTTGAGGATAAAATGGTCTTGCATATTTTTAACAGCTAATGGAATTATCTAAAAATCATACGTAATTTTGGTAGATATCATTTAAGGATTTAAATGTCCCACAATTATTGTTATGATATTGTAGGGAGACAGAAGTCACTAAACGTTTTAATATACACTGTAATGAATACGGTGGCATATACATTTTATTGAACTGAACGTTTATAATTTACAGAAACCTATGAACTCCACCAACTTTAATGTTTGACACTTTTAAGCATGTTTTTTCTCAGGGAATTATATGCTTGATTCCTGAGTGCATCTGATCTAAATTGACAAGATTTCATACTTGGGTTCTACAGAATGATCAAAACTCGTTGTGTTGCTTTCAAGCTTTTCATTGGTGATGCACAATATGGCCAAACTATTATTTTGATTCCAGAAAATCAACGAGATTGTTTTACAAACGACACATTTAGAGGTCGTTCTCTTGTATCTAGCGCTGTGTATTATGAAGTAGCACCCCAAGTGGTATTCCGCTGCGTTGTCATATTTTTGGGGGTGTTACACATACCACGCCCGTGGAGCCTGCTTTAAGCCATAAAGAGCCTTCTTCAGACGATAGACGTGTGTAGGATAATCTGGATCAACAAATCCCTCTGGTTGACTGACGTAGACTTCTTTTTAGCTCCTCATTCAGAAATGCAGTCTTGACATCCATCTGGTAGATGGTCATGTTCTTGCTAACGGCATTTGCAATGAAGATTCTGAAAGCCTCGATCCGTGCAACCGGTGCAAATGATTCCTTAAAATCGATACCCTCCTCTTGATGATATCCCTTGGCTACTAACTGTGCCTTGTTTTTCAGGACATCACCATACTCATCCAGCTTAACTTTGTAAATCCACTTGAGAGAAATTATCATTACACAGTCTGGTTTTGGTACTAACTCCCATACTTGAAGTCGATCAAACTCGTCAATCTCGTCTTGCATAGCTTCAAACTAGCAAGCTTTAGTCATGGCAGTCTTGAAATTCTTGGGTTCGACTTTTGAAAGTATAGAATGGTAAAAGTACCATAAGGCATTGGTAGCTAACTATTTTCTGGTGGATACAGGACGAGAAGGATTACCAATGACATTATCAATCGGGTGATCCTTTGTCCATTTTTTGAGATGATCATGTGGTTGAATCACTTGGTAAGATTCAGCTGAACTAACATCCCCAGATGATGACTCTTCAGAACTAGGTTCTGGAGCAAACACGTTTACAAAAGGATCGTCTTCAGCTTGCGCATAAGGATTATCTTCGATAGTGGGTCCAGCTGCAACACCTTGATGTAAGACAGGAGCTTGTACTTCTGAGGATGAGGTGAATGACTTGTAGAAGGTGCATCTTGATCAATTGTTGTAGAAGAAGGTGTACTGGCTAAAATAATTAGAACTTAAGCTGTAGGAACAGGAGGTACCGGTCTTTCAACCCTCGAGGGTTCAAAGTATTCATCGAACATTGGTTGGAATAACATCTCTAGATCTTTATTGGTTGGTGGTACATAACAAGCTACAAGGACCGGATTAGGTACGAGCCCTGAACAGATTTTTCCAAGCGTCAGCAAAATAGGCTCGGGTCCTGAACTGATGTGCACAAGAGCCATGTGCTCAGTTAGCTCATCGAATTACACGTGAATTGTTTCCATGATTCGTCGAGTTCTTTTATTGTAGATTCTATAACCCTTCCTATTAGGAGCATAACCAACGAAAATTCCAATATCCACTGTTGCTTTTAATTTTCCAAGATCTTTGCTGTCATTTGTAGGGTAACAAAGAGCACCAAAACCTTAGAGAAATTTAAGATCAGGTTTCTTATCATGTACTAGCTCATATGTGGTTTTGTTTTGACGAGTGTGAATTAGGGATCTATTTTGGTTGTAACACGCAGTAGGAACAGCTTCTGCCTATAGAAACATCGGAAGCTTTAGAAAATATCAGCATTGTCCAAGCAACCTCTACAAGAGTACGATTCCGTCTTTCGACAATGCCGTTCTGCTAAGGAGTTCCCAAAACAGATTTTTGGTGAGTGATGCCGACACTTTCATAGAATTCAGTCAGAATTTGATTAACAAATTATGTGCCATTATCTGTGCGGATGTATCTGACAGTTTTATTGAGACCAACATGTATTTGCTTTAGAAATTTAATAACAAACTCTAGAGTTTCATCTTTTGATCTCAAAAACTTAACCCATGTAAATCTTAAATAATCATCAATGATGACCAACATGTATTTCTTCCCATTAATACTCTGCACTCTCATTGGTCCACACAAATTCATATGAAGGCTATGTAAGACTTCCATAATGGTGTTTTCATATTTAGGTTTGTGGGTATACTTCTTGCTCTTTCTTAGTTGACAAGCAGAGCAAAGATGATCTTTCTTAAACTTTAACCTAGGTAAGCCTCTTACTAGATCTTTTCTTGCAAGATCATTGATGGTACCGAAGTTCAAATGGTTTAACCGACGATGCCACAACCATGATTTGTTCTGTAACAACCCGAGTTTCAGGTCAACGTCTATCCCTAGCTAAGATAGTTATTGCAGTTATGTAAATAGTTATAGTCGTTTATACTATATGAGGTTTGATAGAAATTTCCTTTGATAAGGCAATTTTAAACCGTGGTTGAGTTTCTATTTATTTTTAGCATCTAAGAAAGTCAGAAAAATTTAGATTATTGCTCCGAGAGCGTGATTATATTATTTTTGTATTTTACGACGTTTCCCTGAGATTTTTTGTAAAAACCGTGTTTAAAGGTCGTGTTTTATGAGGTTTAATGATTATTAAACATTTTAAAGTAAAATTAGTGGGACGGAATAATTTTTTTACAAAACGTGTGGTGACCCGTGTTCTAGGTCGGCTAGGTAACGAAATAAATAACCATTTTGTATTAACTTTGCAAGGACTAAATGAAAGGAGGGACTAAAGGTGTTAAAGTGTCAAACTTTCTTTCTATATATACCACACTCACACACACACATAAAATACTTTTACAAATTTTTATCACTCTCCTCCCTTTCTCTCTTGTTGTCGTCAAACACCACACACACACAAAATTCATCAACAAAAATTATTTACTTACATGCATTATGATCTATTAATATATTATTGATCCTTGTTTAATCCTCTACATTTCCCACTAAGAAAATCTTACATGCAACAAGTATTTTGAGAAACAGAAATTTGGTTGGTTACTTGAAGATTTGAGCTAAAGAGGGTGTTAAGTGTTGATAGATTAGTGTTATTGTGAGTTGGTTTGATTGAAAAAGGGTTTGGTTTTGATCTTTGCTTGTTCGTCCATACGGTCCAACCTAGGAGGAAGCCAAATCGATTTTTGTTATAGCTTTGTGAGCACTGATTTATGTTTATGTGTCGATTTAATTAGATGATATTACATGTATATGATTGTTACTAGATGATTCAAGTGCAAAATTGATTTGAAAGTATTTCAAGTATGAGCATGTGTTTGATAGTTTTGGTACATGTTTTAGGCTAGTCAAACATGTTGGAATAGTTAGATTTTGATAAAAATGTGATTTGGTATGACTTTGGGTTAACTTTATTTGACCAGAAAGTTTGACTTGGTCATGGTGTATCGAGAAATTTTTGAAATCTATTTTAGGCTTTTGATAATGATAAAGGATGTTCTAAGGTCTGTTTTGATATAAGGTGGGCCTTGTAACTCCTAAAAACGAACGTTTTACGACAGAGTCAAGTTTGGGTATATTTGGGGTAAAAAGTCAACTACGAACTTTAACTTTTAAAAGTCAAACTTGAGTAAAATTTTGAATAAAGTCTATAATGAGCAAAGGGTTAGTAATGTTAGTTAATTGATAACGCAATTTGAAGTTCGGATTATATTATCCTTACTTTCGGCAAACTTTCTAAAAATAGAAACTTTATGGAAAATGTTGTAATATGGTTAAGTGCGTCAAGGATAAATGTTTTGCGTCGCACTTGGAGATTTTAGTATATAATTGTATATACGTAATAGTGATATATATGTATGCAAGTATGCAATATATGAAATATTATACTTTTAGTCACGTACCGCCATATATGTATTATACAGGTCACGGTTAAGACGTGAAGCAAGTTACATTTGTTGAGTTGATTGATTTGGATCTTTTAATTAAGGTGAGTTCATAGCCTCGCTTTTGAACTATTTTAAATGTTTTAAACCCGTGAGGGGGATACATGTTGGTTTTATAAATCGAACAGATATGATTTTATGGTATGCTAGACCCGATTATGAGATTGTTTTCGCATAAGTAGCTATTGTCGAAGTCCCTTATTTCATGAATAGTTAATTGCCTTGTGACGTGAACGCTAATGAATTAAATAGATCTATTGGGTTTAACAACCCTGTCCGGGGTCTATATCCGTTAGTGACCACCCTGTCAAACGGACATTTTGTATTTAGAAAATAGTAGGCATATACCTTGTTTTGGGGCACTTTAACATATGAAATGCCATATGTACTGTTAACGTTCGGTGACATGATCTTATTGCGTGAAAGAAAAGAAGTTGATATACATTGCATTTGTTGCTTTGTTTTCCCGAGAACTAATTAAGTGTTCAAAGATTATTGCTTACTGATTATTTTAAACTCTATGAATTTCACTCAACTTTTTTGTTGACGTTTTAAACGTGTTTTATCCTAGGTAACCAAGGATGAAGGCAATGATGGCGTGGAGTTGTCGTGCATGTGATGGATTTTATGGAAATACTACTTGTGTGTTCTGGTCTTTCAAAAACAATGTCTTAAATTGTGTTAAAATTATGTCTTTTAATTGAAACAATTGTCTTTCAATGATTGTAATAGACGGTGGTTGCGATTCTGTGGGGACCGAAATGCATTTTAACTCTAAATAATTATGGAACACATGTTTGGTAAAACGTCTCATTTGGGTCGTTTTCTATTATCTTGGTGAATGGTGCTATTTAGTAACGCCCAATTGCTAATTTCCGCTGCGCAATCCAATGTACGTTGGGTGGGGTGTTACAGAGTTGTATTAAGAGCCTAAGGTTTATAGAGAACTAGGTCGAGTCTTTTTGAAAACCTAAACTATAATGCTTCGAAAGAAAAGGTAAATTTGTTACCTAAAGAAAGAAAAGGTAAATTTGTTGATTGTTACATATGGATATGTGCTTACGTATGTGTTATATGTATAAATAGTTAAGTATGGATAAATTTATGCATGTGATTGGATGCATGAATTGTTATGTATTGGTGCATTTATGCATGTGTTGTATGCATAGAATGGCATGTGATTATATGATAACTATCATTATATATGTTTGAAATATAATTAAGATATATTCGGATTGATAAAGGTAGCGAATTGTAAATTTTTATTTGTTGTGCTTTTATGCGAACTGTTATTTTAAAAATAGTGTTCCAATAAGAATAAAAAGTGATACGATATTAAGTAAGTATTGTAAGATATTTTCTAGATTATCATGGTAAACGTAGTTCCTCCCGATCACATGGATGATGTACCTGTTGTTGAGTTAAATCAATACGATGATGTTCCTGTTGTTCCCGAGCTTGTCTTAGTAGATGAAGACGAAGACCCAGAAGAAGACGGATTTAAGGAAGAAGAAGATCCTCAAGAAGAAGAAGATGATATGGAAGTCGACATCGAGGAAGATGAGAATGAGCCAAAGTTGACATATCCTTATGAAGAGGTGGATCCTCTTAACCCTTCGCCTCCTGCTTCTGAGTCTAAACCTGATGATGCAATCGAGGTTGAGAATCCGATTGAGTCTAAGGATGAGACTGTTCCTGCTAGCGTCTATGGGGTAGGTGAATTGTCTACTACTCCTTTTCTTCGTAAGGACATTGATGGTCTATTGCCTGGTCTCATGAGGAGGGACATTAACTCTTTGTTTGGTCGGATAGCTTCTCTTTCAAGATGATTGTGTGGTCATGAGATGGCGCATACATTGGCCGAGAAGAAAGGAAAAGCAAAGGACGAGTACTATGGTAAGTTGATTTTGGACTTGAGTAATGAAGTACGTTCTAGTGTGGAGCAAGGAACGACTACAATGGAAAAGCTAGTTGAAAAGCTTGGTAATACTGAAGATAAGGTTGAGTGTAAGAAATTAAAGAAGGAACTTGAAGAAGCAAGGTTTAGCAACACATTCCTTCGTATGCAGAACGAACGAGTCGAGAGAGATCTCTATTGGACTAGAGTTCGAGCTCATGAGTTCTATCAAGAGATGATTCGTAGAGGATTTGTGTTTGAAGAAAGACCGAATGAAGCTATCAATGTTCCGATTAAAGATGAGAAGAGTCCATCACCCGAGCCGCGAGAATCTCCTCGTGATTCATAGTATTTTAGTTTCAATTGTAGTTCCTTTTGTTGTGTAATCACTAAAATGAGTCCTCAGTTAATAGATTTGATGCTATTGGTTGTATCGATTTGTATCATTTCATGAAACAATGCAACTATGTATTAATTCTCTTGTGATGAAAAATGAATGACTATCTTTTGATTACTACTTAATGTTGTGTGACTATTGTTGTGATTGATTTGTCATTATATCATGTTATGAGTATATCATGTGATAAATGCTTATCAGAATTGTTTTATGTTTGACATGACAGAATCATGCCTCCAAAGTCTACACCTATGACTCAAGCTGCTATTCGTCGAATGATTAAGGAAAGTGTTGATGCCGCTATTGCTGCTGAGCGGAAAAGGCAAGCAAATGTCATAAATGATGCTAGTGGATCTGGGCCAGTTAGAGGTCAAGACACTACACCTGCTGTTCGTGAGTGCACTTTTGCTGGGTTTATGAAGTGTAATCCTGCTGTCTTCCGTGGTGTTGACAGAAATGTCGAATTGCAAAGATGGTTTTAGAAAACTAAGAGTGTTTTCGAGATCATTGAATGTGCAAAGGGTAAGAAGGTGAAGTTTACTGCTGCTACACTGGAAGGATGACTTGGTGGAAAAATAAGGTTGCAACCATGGGTTTGGAGATAGTGAACCAAATGCCTTGGACTGAGATGAAGCAACTGATGACTACGAAGTTTTGTCCGATAGAAGAAGTTTAAAGAATGGAGCATGAATTGTGGAACTTGAAGGTTAAGGATTATGATGTTGTTGCTTATACTCAGAGGTTTAATGAACTGGCTTTGATGTGTCCAAGAATGGTTGAGCCTGAAAGAGTAAAGGTTGATGCTTACATCCGGGGATTGACTAATAATATCAAGGGTGAAGTGACATCTTCTAAGCCTGCTGATCTGAATGAAGCTATACGTATGGCTCATAAGTTGATGGAGCAGAAATCGCAAGCTAGAGATGAAAGGATTTTAGAAGGAAAGAAGCGAAAGTGGGAGAGCTTTCAAAGTGGAAATAGTAGTGGTATGGGCCATCAAAGGGATAACTCTTGTTAAACTTTACAGAATAGCCAAAAGCAAGGAAATGCGCGAGCCATGGTTACCGCTCCTACTAATGGAAAGCTTCCTTTGTGTGAACGATGTTTTACTCGCCATGTTAGTCGGTGTACTATTAAGTGCCACAAGTGTGGAAAGGTTGGGCAAAAGGCAAGGTATTATAAAGAGAAGAGTGTTGCCACGGGTGCTAACACTCAGCCTGTTTGGACTTGTTATGATTGTGGTGAGCAAGTTCATACTAGGAACCAATGCCCAAAGAAGATTAAGCAAGAAGAAGTTGGAGAAGTTCGTGGTCGAGCTTATGCTATTAAGGATGCCAAGCCAAAATGTCCGAATGTGGTTACTGGTACATTTTTGCTCAATAACCACTATGCTTTTGTTTTATTCAATTTGGGTTCCGATAGGAGTTTTGTGGATATTAGATTTAGTTCCATGCTTGATATTAATCCGATTAAGATATGAGCTAGTTATGAGGTAGAGTTAGAAGATGGAAGGGTAGTTAGTACGAACACTATTTTGAAAGGTTGCACTTTGAATTTAGTGAACCATATTTTTGAAATCAATCTTATGCCGATTGAGCTTGGTACGTTTGACGTCTTAATCAGTATGGATTGACTTGTCATGCATGATGTCGTTATCGTCTGTGGCGAGAAAGTTATTCATATACCGTATGTGGACAAGATGTTGATAGTCGAAAGGTCATTTCGTGTATCAAGGCCTATTAGTACGTCGAGCGAGGTTGTCATTTGTTTTTGGCACATGTGACGGAGAAGAAATAGAAGGAGAAACATTGGAATACCTGCCTATAATTTGTGACTTTCCTAAGGTGTTTCTTGAGGAGTTGCCAGGACTACCACCGCCGAGGCAAGTAAAATTTCGAATTGATCTAGTACCGGGGGCTGCACCTGTTTCACGTGCACCGTATAGATTGGCACCGTCTGAGATGAAAGAGTTGTCGGTAAAATTGCAAGAGTTGCTGGAGAAAGTATTTATTCATCCGAGTTTATCACCGTGGAGAGCACCGGTGTCGTTTGTGAAAAAGAAAGATGAATCTTTTAGAATGTGTATAGATTATCGCGAGTTGAACAAGTTGACTGTCAAGAATCGTTATCCTCTTCTAAGAATTGATGATTTATTTGACCAACTACAATGTTCGAGCATATATTCTAAGATTGATTTGCGATCAGGATATCACCAGTTAGGCATTAAAGAGGAAGACATTCTGATTACTGCATTTAGAACTCGGTATGGTCAGTTTGAGTTCCAAGTAATGCCGTTTAGATTGACTAATGCGCCTGATGTGTTTATGGACTTGATGAACCGAGTATGCAAGCCATATCTTGATAAGTTCGTCATAGTGTTCATTGATGATATTTTGGTTTATTCTAAGGACGAAGAAGAGCATGGGAAGCATTTAAAGATTATTCTGGAGCTGCTTAAGAAAGAGAGATTGTACGCCAAGTTTTCAAAATGTGATTTTTGGCTAGATTCAGTATAATTTCAGGGTCATGTGGTTGATCGTAGTGGTGTTCATGTTGATCCTACCAAGATCGAAGCCATTAAGAGTTGGGCTGGACCGATGACGCCAACAGAGGTGAGGTAACTTCTTGGATTGGCTGGGTATTATAGGAGGTTTATTAATGGTTTTTCTTTGATTTCTAAGCCACTAACTAAGTTGACTCAGAAAAATAAGAAATACGAGTGGGGAAAAGAAGAAGAAGAAGCTTCTCAGACATTAAAGCAGAAGTTGTGTAGTGACGCATCTCTTAAGGGTTATGGAGCCATGGTGTATTGTGACGCATCTCTTAAGGGTTATGGAGCCATGTTGATGTAAAGAGAGAAGGTGATAACATATGCTTGTAGACAACTGAAAGTCCATGAAGAGAATTACACTACTCACGATTTGGAGTTAGGAGCCATTGTTTTCGCTCTTAGATTATACAGACATTATTTGTATGGAACGAAGTGTGTGGTTTTCACCGATCACAAGAGCCTACAATATATTTTGAATCAGAAAGAGTTGAACTTGAGAAAACGGAGATGGATTGAATTATTGAGTGATTATGGTTATGAAATTCGGTATCATCCTGGAAAAGCGAATGTTGTGGCTGATGCCTTGAGTCGAAAGGAACGGATTAAGCCATTACGTGTTCAAGCTTTGATGATGACTATTCATTATGATTTACCGAAGCAAATTCGAGAAGCTCAGAAGGAAGCAATAAAGAAGAAGTATGTAAGGAAAGAAAATTTGGGGAGATTGATTAAGCTGATATTCGAATTTTGCCCTGATGGAATGCGTTGTTTTGAGAATCGTGTTTGGTTGCCGCGATTCGGTGGATTGAGGGATTTGGTTATGCATGAGTCGCATAAGTCTAATTATTCCATCCATCCGGGATTAGACAAGATGTATCAAGATTTAAAGTTGTTGTACTGGTGGCCGAATATGAAAACTGATATCGCCACGTATGTTAGTAGGTGTCTGACTTGTGCGAAGGTTAAAGATGCGCATCAGAAACCATCTGGATTGCTGCAACAACCTGAGATACCAGTTTGGAAGTGGGAAAGGATCACTTAGATTTTGTGAGTGGTTTGCCAAAAATGCCGAGTGGGTATGATACGATTTGGGTTATTGTCGATCGACTAACCAAATCAGCTCATTTCTTGCCAATGAAGAAAATGGATAGTATGGAGAAACTCACGCGACTTTACTTGAAAGAAATTGTGTGTAGGCATGGTGTGTTCATGTCAATCATTTCGGATTGAGATAGCCATTTTACGTCTAATTTATAGAGATTGCTTCAAGAAGAGTTGGGGATGAATTTGGATATAAGTACCACTTACCACCCTCAAACGGATGGTCAAAGCAAGAGGACAATAAAAACGCTGGAAGATATGTTGCGTGCCTGTGTGATTGACTTTGGAAGTAGTTTGGATCGCCATCTGCCTTTGGTTGAGTTCTTATATAACAATAGTTATCACGCAAGTATTAAGGCTGCACCATATGAAGCTTTGTATGGATGAAAATGTAGATCACATGTGTGCTGGAGTGAGGTTGGGAATAGCTAACTCACTAGTCAAGAATCGATCCGTGATACGACCGAGAAGATTGTCCAGATTAAGAACCGTTTGTTAGCTGCTCGTAGTCGCCAAAAGAGTTATGTAGATAAGAGAGCTAAGCCGTTGGAATTTGAAGTTGGTGATATGGTACTGCTCAAGGTATCGCCATGGAAGGGCGCTGTGCGTTTTGGAAAGCGCGGAAAGTTAAGTCCACGTTACA
>BQNB010025975.1:11538-59067 GCA_026074375.1 Tanacetum coccineum
TATCGGTATAGGTCGAAAGACCCGTTATAATCTATATGGTTTTAAGGATTTGTCTATGGTCTTTATCGTCTGTGTCGAGACCTCTACTTTCATAAATTGATAAACAAAATAAGCTTTGATATTATAAGTAACTTGATCATATGAGTGACACATCTGGTCTAGCCAACTAAATATAAGTCTTAAGTTAATTAAGTTAATTTGTGAAAACGTTTTTTGATGAGAAATCCTTTTTTATAAGTTAAAAGTTCGATCTTCGAGGTCTTAATCATTACCACTACTTATAAATTATTCTTAACTGTTGGGAATTATATTTGAGTTGATAAGACAAAACATATAAAAGATGAAGGATTTAAAAGGCAAAGGAGGAATTCTTCAAAAGATGGAAGATAAAGATAACAGAAGATATTTCTTAATGTTTAAAAGATTTACTTGTTTATATCTTTATGTTAACTTCCTTTGTAAGTCATGATCTCTCTATATAAAGAGATCATAGACACATAGTTTTTATAACCAGAAAAACGTATGTGTGTGTACACTGGATCAATGTAGACGTCTAGTTGGTGTATGTAGCCTTAAGGATCTTTGATCCCTGTTATAGGTGGTAACCGTTCTATACTGATCATATAGAATTGGGGCTTGGTAGAAACGTATGGTAATAAAACCTTGTTCAATAACAATTGTCTTCATTATATTCTGCTGCATAATTGTTATCATTGTTATTGTTTATTCTAGATATAAGATCTAAATAATCTGAGCTTACAACGATCTTTAATCTTTACAATTGGTATCAGAGTCTAATGGCTCGATATCTAGGATCTACAAGGTTTATTGAAGTCGAATCTATGATGAAAAGAAGGTACAAGTTTCTGTTTTTGGTTCTTTGATCATATTTGATGCATCTAGGGTTTTTTATAAAACCTAATCTGATCGAGCAGAAGAATTAAAGATGGTGTTAAAGGTTGTAATGATCCAGTGCAGGACGTGGAGATCAACAAATGGCAACGAATGTGAGTTAATTTGTATTAAACTCAAAACCCTTAAGGGGAATTTAGATAATCAAGGTACTTGCAGTTTGAAGGATTGTGATTGATAAGGGTTTTACATCCTTGGTGCTTTTTATAAACAGAATACAAACATTCTTTTTTGGTTATTGCGTATAAGCTGTTTCAACGAGCAGTACTAAGTTCCAAGTATATATGGTTAATACTGTTTCATTATATCATTATTACGAACCTCATTATATCATTAGTACTGTTCGTAATTGTTAATACTGCTTGTTTCAAGAAGCTACTACTGCTAATCTAATGCAATTAGTAGTGGGATAAATCGACACTAATTCTAATGATTGGAACGAGGTTTGGGCTTAAAGGATGGACACTTGTTTGTTTTTAATGGTGATCCTGAACAAGAAAGACACATGGATTGCATGCTACAAAAGGAAACAAATTTGGTGAGCTACTGGTCATTATCGAACAAAGCTTATTTGTTACTACTGTTAGATTAGTGACACTTTAGTGACAGATTAGTGACACTAAAAAGTGTCACTAAAAGCTAAGGAAGAAGGAGTATAGGAATTAGTGACGAATTAGCGACAGTTTAGTAGCAGATAAAGTGTCACTAACAGAATGGGAGAAGGAGAATGAAGATTAGATTAATTTATTACGAAAAAAGTTGTTTATTACTTATTTGAAGATGAAGTGGAATTACTTAGGTACGTGTTCTTATCATATCTTAAAGTGGGTGTTACACTTTGAAGATAACTTGTTCGTGCTTAGAAACGATGTGACGAAGACTTGACAAATCTAGCAAAGGTGTGCGATTTCTCTTATGGTGCTCAATGCGTACATTTGCTATCACTTTGGTTATATGTCTCTGACTCGCTGGTTCTCACACCTTTTTATATGGCTAAATATAAACAAATATAAACACAACACAAAAAGGATCAGAATCACGCGAATTCAAGTAAACCGGAAGCAGTACAGAGTGTTCCCGGGTCGTTATGTCCCAACGAGGCTAGAGATGGAAAATCGAAAGACGATTGATGATTTGTGTTTGGATGTCACAAGGAATGATTGGGCAGAAACTGATAAAAATAAACCGGAAGCAGTATAGGGTGTCTCCGGGTCGTTATGTCCCAACGAGGCTGAAATGGAAAATCGCAAGACGATTGATGATTTGAGTTTGGATGTCACAAGGAATGATTTGGCACTAAAATTTATAACAATAAGCAAAAACACATAAAAATAGCAAAGAGAATAAACTAGAACAAGAATAATAACTAGGAATGACAAAAACACTTTAAAACTTTGAACTAAGACACAAATAAGCTCAAATAAACTTAAGACAAGTTAAATAAGCTAAACTAACTCTAAATAAGCAAATGCAAAAGCAATTAAGCTAAATTAAACAAGGTAAACATAACAGTACTAACAACAGTACTAACAGTTTTAACTACCAGTACTAACTTTGAGTTAGTACTGCTAGGCTAAAGTTAGTGCTGTTAGCTTAAGTTAATACTGCTAGGCTTATAAAACACAAAGAAGCAAGAAATAAGCAAATAAACTAAAACAGATAATTAACTATCCCTAATAAGCACTTAGTAAAAGGAATAAGCAACTAGAATAAACTAAAATGACAAATAAGCTAAAAAGCTACAAACTGATAAACTATTGAGAAATCTTTAAAAAGGAAAAGAAGCTTAAATAAGCAAACAGTAAAGGAAAATGGTTTAATCTACTCTAAAAAGCTAAGGAAATCTTAAACAAGCTGAAATAATAAGCTGATAAGCTAAAATGAACAAACAGTACTAACAGTTTTAACTGACAGTACTAACTTAAGTTAGTACTGCTAGTGTAAGTTAATACTGTTAGTGTAAGTTAGTACTGTTACCTTTGAAATCCAGGAAAATGAACTAGCAGTACTAACTTGGAGTTAGTACTGGTAGCTTTAAGTTAGTGCTGTTCCAAAAGTAAACTAACAGTATTAACTCAAAATTAACAGTTTTATTAAATAAACTAACAGTGCTAAGTAAGAAAGTAATACACAACACTTTTCAACTAGCAAATAAGCAAAATAAGCACTAAAACAGTTCTGCAGAAAATAAGAACAATAAGAAAAAGAGAGAGACTTACACCACCCTTGCTCAAAACAGGGTCAAACAAAAAGTCTACAAGCTCTAGCTTGTTTTAAACAAGCTAGTGAGAGTCCATAAGCCCATCCAGAACTGGCTTATCATCCATGACATAAGCTGTGGTATATTTGAGAGTGATACTTATGATTTTCTCTTAACTACTTAACTTTTTATTTTCACTTAATGAAAACAGCCTATGAGTAAGCTGTGATGAGAACTTTTTTGAACACAAAACAATATGATTAAGAGACTTAACACTGGTATTGTAATATTGACTTTAAAAACTTCAAACTTGCATTAAAACTTGAAAGTGTTACAAAGCTAAAGCAAAAAGCTGTAAATAAAAAAATAAGCTAAGTTATATATAAAAATTAAAACTAGTTGCCCTCAAAGGCTTACAAAAAGCTCTATTTATAGCCCAAGTCTTCATCTTGCAACTTGTGCTTCTTTCTAGAGATAAAAACAAGTGTGCTTGTTGTGTGAGGGGAATCTAAAGCAAATCACAGCCTTCAATTCCTTTTGTGCTTCTTTTGAAACAATCTTAGCCATCGAAAATGTTTTGGGAATGGTGAGGGATTGCCAACATGGACTTTTATACAGCTGGGGGGAAAATGTAGGGTGGATGAAATGATTTTGGCTAGGGAGAGAAGTGGTTTTGCAGGGAAGAAAGTATGAGCGACATACCAGTTGTAACTGGGTTTTTGGGGCGGGAAAGAAGACTTTTTTGGGGGAGTAGGCAGATTGGTCCCCTCAAGTTGTATAACTTAAATGTAATCTCTACCTTCTTTGCAATTTTAACCCTTGTCTTTCTCTTTTGCAATACAACTTGAGGTTTTGGCAGTTTTGGCCTTTCAAGTTGTATTTTCTTCACTTGGCTTGACTTTTGACTTTGTCCTTTCCATTCCGTGCTCGGATTTGTTTGCTTTTGGCTTTCTTTTTGTTCTTTTCTTGAATATCCGTTCCTGCACAATACAAATGCAAACATACAAATATAATGTATCTTTGGTATGTTTTTATTCTTTTAAGTTCGTTTTAAATGGAAAATGGTATGTGTAATTAAGCACATACCAGCACCGCACCCAATGCATTTGGTGAATATTTGCAAATGGGTGAGCATACCGCACATGATTGTCTAGATAATTTTAATAAGTGCGTTATTGATTTGTTCATGTTGGAGTATTTAAGAAAACCAACCTTTACCCACATTCAAAATGTATATGCAAGACATGAGTATGTTCATGGTTTTCTAGAAATGCTTGGTAGCATTAATTGTATGCATTGGGAATGGAAAAATTATCCGAAATCATGGCAGGGGCAATATTGTACGATAATAAAAAATACCCAACTATAATGCTTGAAGCTGTTGCTTCGCACACTTTGTGGACTTGGCATGCATTTTTTTGAAGTAGCAGATGCGAATAACGATATCAATGTTTTATATAATTCTCCGTTATTCGACGACCTTCTTGATGACATCGCCCCTATAGCTCCGTTTGAGGTAAATGAAGTTGGGTCTGAAAAGGGGTATTACTTAGCCAACATAATTTACTCACAATGGGCAACTTTCGTCAAATCGTCTACGGTCGCACAAGACGAGAAACATTGTTACTTTAAAATGCGTCAAGAAAGTGCACGAAAGGATATTGAACGTGATTTTGGTGTTCTCAAAGGATGTTGGTGAATAATACAACAACCGGCACATTAATACCATGTGAACAAGATATGTAGAATCATGTATTCTGGCATCATGCATAACATGATTTTACAAGATCAAGAGTTTGCGATAAGTGAGTTTAACGAAATGTTTATTCATCCGGGACCAAATATGCAACGTACGTGGATCGAAAGATGCGAAGTCCAGCGTCGAAAGGCAAAAGAATTACATGACAAAAATACGCATCTTAGTCTTCAACGAAATGTTATGGAACATATTTGGCGACAACGTCAAGATCAATAAAAAAAAATTTAGCCGTTGAGGGGTTTGTTTTATTTCTTCGTATATTAAAATTTTCGCATGTTTTTTAAAATTTCATATGTTTCCCTAAGTAATTGTAATTTGTATTTTATTTAATGAATGAAATAGTTAGTTTGTTTAAATAAATAGAAAAGAAAAAAAAGGTGGTTCTAAAAGAGTGGTGTTATGTGGTATTATGAGTGAAGAGGTATTTTGGTGTGTTGGTGTTAAAATGTTAAAGCTGTGATGAAATTGGTGTGACTGCACTTTTTGGTGTTATAACTTGTATGATAACTAGAGCTCTAATATAAAAAATTCCCTATCCGTCATGTGACATTTCGGCTTCTGTTGCATATGTTTATTGGCTAGCTTATAAGCATGGCTCACTTTCTCCTTCACCGTTAGATGATTGACACCTAAGTGATAAGAGGATAAGTAAACGGAGTAATGCTATAACCACAAAATATTTACAAAATATATTTCACACAATGATGTGTCAAGTAAATTAGTAGATGTATTTAAAAGAGAGAATCCAAAAGCAAGAGAGAATACCACTAAATATGTGACAAATCATTTTGTAAAAGGTTTTGTGTAATTTTTTTTGTGGTTCTAATATTTTCTCTTATTATTTATATCATCCGGCTATAAAATTACCCGATAGTCAAAATCTATAAGCAATTAAGCACATTCAAAGGACCAGGACAAAGGCTAATCTACAATTAACCTAGAAACAAAAGAGCCTATGCTGTATCTATTAATGGTTTATTGGTTTGGAATTATAACAATCTATAATTGGTTTGCAATTATATATATATACTATAAAGGAGTTAAAACACTGCCCTTTTTGGCAGCGTCGCTACAGTACCCGACTCAATGGGCTCCCAATTTGGCAATTATTATTATTATTATTTTTAGGCAATGTAAAAAAAACCGCTCGGCATAAAATAGAAAAAAAACTACAAAAATATTGACTTATTCAGATAAAAAAATACCAAAAGACAAGATGATATGTAACTCTGTTGGATGAGTGTGGGTGATGTAGAAGTAGACTCATCAGTCTCACTCTTCGGCCTTTGTATTCTCAGCTGGAGGCGGGCAGGTATCATCATGATAGGTACAGCAGAAGGGTCGGCCGAAGCTAGGTGCTCCTCCTCCTCCTCGTCCTCCTCATCCTTCTCAACATCATCATCATCGTTGTCATCATCAGATGACTCATTATCTAAAATTATCTCCTCTATTGGTAGGATGGTCAGCAGGATCCTCCTCCAGGTCCTCCTTATCCTCTTCTAGATCGGCCACGTCAGCAATGTAGCAGGTGATTGGGCTTGTTAGTGAGCATCATCAGATAGGGCTGATCCTTCATTGTTTCCTCTAGCCTTCCACATCAAAAATCTCACTGTAATCTTCCTTTTGGCTCTCAGATTAATATAGACAGTCCTATGGTAACCGTCGATGATGAAAAAAATAAATGCTTGCCAACGAAGCAGAAATTAAACTTATCATAAATATATTATATAAGGCTTGGTCATGGTAATACGAGTATGCACTTATGGCTTAAATGAATGATGTCAAGGTATCATAATCGATAGCTTATATGTTTAGGTAGCGCTTAGGACCTCGAGCTTATCGTACTACCTTGCCTAAGAAAAATAATTACCCTATTTATATAAATAGCTTCTTTATAATAATTGTAGAGTTGCCGCGAAAGGATAGATGCAAATATCGTGTATATATACAATACACTCTCATTGTAATATTCGTACTATATATATAACACTTTTCAATTATGAATGCATCTAGTCCCACTAATGAATCAACTAGTGTGTTATGTATTGCCATCTAGTAAAAACGATACTAATGCAATTCAACTTGTGTGTGTCCCATAAAAATCCCTTTTTATGACTGCATTGTTTGAAAAATGGTTATAGTCCAGCTAAAATATTTTGATCTGGTTCTCTTTAAACCTTGGGCTCTTGTACCAATCTGTAACACCCCCAAATTGGGGTCGTCAATCGAAATAGGGTCCGGGAGTGTTAACTTCAAGATCAACAGCTCAAGTTATATAAGAACGACACAAAAAGTCGTTTAAAATGATACATTGGATTTAATTGAAAGACTTAATACAAAAGCATATAGCTTTACTTGTTTCATTGTTGAATATTACAAAAGTTGACATTGCATTTCCCAAAACATGATGCACCTAAATCTTTATAACATGCCAATCCAAAATGGTAAACCCAATGCATCCCTGGCATCCCATGCCTATTGATCTCCTGAAAGCATTGCTTAAATTACGTAAATCAATATGTTGGTGAATTCATAAGGTTGATTAAAATCATAATAGCAGGATCGCAAGAATAGTAACGATTACAATTTGCACGATGATCTTGGACCATTGGAAGCTCGAAGTCTTGTTCGCTATTATTGCTACTCAGCCCGCAATGATGTTTTAAATCCCGTAAAACAGCCCAAAATTAGACATGCTTATATCTTCGTTATCGGTGATAGCAAGTACCCGAACGGGGAGGTCCGTTTCCCGAATAGATCTATTAATAACATTCTACGCCTCACATAGTGTATTTACCTAAACTAAATCTATTGCAATTGACAGGTCATGATAGTGGGCGTAATTGGTTAGCGTCTACTTAGGCAAAATGTAATCAATACTTGCGCCAATTTGTAAATAAAAGATATGTTTCCACCACCATAGTTATTAATCAGTGAAATCGTTATAAAATGTGGGGCTATGAACTCACCTTGAGTTCGGATAATCCAAATATCGCAGATAATGCGTCACGTAAAAGATCGAATGCAACCTAAATTATCATAGGTCGTATAAGTACCGAGTACTTGAATATAATCTTATAGTTGTTACATCGTACTATCGTTCGGGCTATCATAATTAAAGAGGTCATGACATGACGTTCGTGGAGTTTGGAATAACCTTTAAATCGTAAATCCAACAACTCGTCGATACGCCATCCGAAGAGGCCTCATTATGAAACTCCCTAGTAATATAGTACTTTGATAACCACATAATATTCTATATAGCTCAATCACCAACTAATGGTTTTGGTAAAATTGTGTTTAATAAGTTAAAACGTTTATAATTACTGTTTTAGTAAAACTAGCATAACTTTTGCGTTTTAAGCCCGATTTTAACGTTTCTTATGCCCATCTTTTCGTATTAGGACGAGTTATCATAATTTGACATTTTCCCATTTTTGACCCTCTGGTGACAGTAAATTTGACTGTTCACCTAGATATGACTTTATTTAAAATGTTTTTGTTGTCGGTAAAACCCGTTAATGTCGTAATTTTATTCTTTATGCTCCGTTTTTAACGATTCTTTCGGAGTACGATCTCGTAATTATAAGTTATTATCATATTTTTGATGTTTTAAAAATAGAGTTGGCTGTAGTATAGTGCTTTTTATAAATCTAGTTTTATAAAGAGTAGTTTTCTCGTCGTTTAAAATTGTAATATTATCGTATCTTTTTCGTTTAAAACGGTTTTTTTCGAGTTTCTTATCATTTTGGAATCGGCATGAGATGTATTATTTGGTATTTTATGCTCTTACATTCTGTATTGATAAAACAGAAATAAAACTGTTATTATCATAGTGTATTGATTTTTAAAAAGTTTGTTTTATTAAACTTTTTTAAACACTAATTTATAAACTAATCATGTTATATACTTATACACATGTTATTCATACTGTATGATCCATTATTAATGATATATATATCAATAAGACATCAAGAAATAAGTGTGTAAAATTTCATAAAACATAAGTGTAACTCTTTTTACATATTTAAAGTCCTTAGGGCGTGATTATAGCCATATATAACATATAACACATAAAATAATGATAATAAAAAGTATAAAGGAATTTAGAAGACCTTAAGGAGGTATGATGATGATGAGAAACAAATGCTAAACCCTTGTTTAGCCTTAAAAACCAAGCTTGCACATAAGAAAACCCTTATTTTCTTAACAAAAACCCTAGCTTCCTTTTCTTGATTAACACTTGGAAAAGGTTAGCCAATGCTTGGGATCACCTTAGAATACCTTAGAATGGATGTGTATAGGAGTGTATGGGTTGAATAAAATTTTGTATGGGTTTGTTAAAGGGGTGATTGTTTGCCGTAGCTTATGTGTGTGCTAGAGGGAGTATATTTGATTTTTGTTAAGTGTTTAAACATGTAAGTGTTGTGTCTCTTATGCAATGTATAAGTAGTAACATGTATGACTTAGTCAAGGGAACATAAGGAAGTCTTAGGTATGGCCATGGTCTTAGGGATGGTCATGGGTATGGTCCTTAGTCAAATAAACAAGTATGGTGTGCATTAAAGAAGCATGGTGTTCTTTTGACTAACATGGAAGAGTTTTCCTTATAACACTTGTGTAACTTTGTATCCAATGCAAGAAATTCGGCATACACATGATATGTATGATATAATTTTGTAGTTTTTGTGTATTGGGTATAAAAGTGGGTATTTGTTGAAGCGTAGAAAAGTTTTGGTGGTTCCGGGAGTGCCTAAACGCAATTTATCGCGAAACGTATACACTTTACGTATCCGATAAAAATAAAATGAATAAGGTTAATAATTATCCTCAAAATAATTATATAACCCTTGAATGATGCAAACATTTAATTGTTTGATGCTCGTTTACATTGAACGCTAATTTTTAGCTTACGCGATTTAGCTTAATTCATGAAATTACAAGCAAACGCGTACAACGCTAAAAATAAATAGTAGATTTATCGACGTCGTCAATGACTTGAAAACACAGGGTGTTATATTTTTGGTATCAAAGGTTGTATCACGTCGTCCATTACATCAGGTACTTTTATAGAAAAAACTAACAACAACATTATCTGATTCTTCTTCCCTTACAACCTTCAATTCATTAGGGAGTAGAATGAGTGGCACATATGGTTTCACCACATGGTCGGGTTCAGGTAAAATATGTATGGTAGGTGTGAGTAATTTCCTAAGCCTTTCTACATCCTCAACCGTAATATCCCAAATATTATCCATATTCCCTTCATCATAATCATCCACCTTAGCTTTCTCTTGTTTTTCCTGAGGTTTTCGACTCCCATTCTGACCTAGATGTTATAGTCCTTTTCAAAGCTTAATTCTTTATCATCAGGTTGAGGATTAGGTGTGTATGGTGATTGATCACAATAATTGGATATAAAACTGTAAGAGTGATCATTTAGTGGATCTTTCTTTAGACATTGTTTAGCTATGTATAGTTCATATTCTGCTATTGTTATGCTATCAATGTACACTTCATTGCTCATATTAGAAGACAATAAACCATCCTCAATGTACGGTTGATCAAGTTCGAAACAAGGGTGTAGAGGAGGTAAGCCATGATACTTGTTGATCTCAATATCCTCATGATAATACGGATAATCAAAAGCACTACTCTTATCCTGGTGAAAAGAGTTAAAATTTGCCTCCTCATAAATAGTTGGATTTCTTTTGGATCGAGCACTCTTCCTTAGTCGCCTTTCCATTTTGGCTTCATATTCCAAGTACTCATTCATAGTCATGTTCTCAATATCATGCTCCATTTTTATGATTCTTAAAAATCAAACACGAGATACCAGTAGATTATGCTCTTAAAAGGAAATAATAAATGATGTGTCATCGTAGGACTTCTACACAAAGTTTTACAACTCCCTAGGCAGAGCACCTAATCATTGTAGTATTAGTATAGGCAAGACTCGGGGGGTTGTTATCATTCACTCGGGGAATAGTTTGGGAAGGCTTGATCAAGGCTTAACAGAATTCTAAGGGTTGAGAGAAGATTCTTTTTGTGTTTTTATATTTTATGAAAGCAGTAAATCATATGTTTGAGAGATTGGTTTGGTTTTAGCCATTAAACTAAATATAATTCTACACTAATGGTGATAACAATATAATAAAAGATTGTGTTTATTTAATCATGTTTTACTCCCTAGATCGCTTCTCTTGGTGTTGTTGCTTTGTCACACTTGTGACGATTTATGTAATTATTTCCTAAGTCATGAACGAATTACATGAACCCGTCGTTTATTTAATATTACATTAAGGCAACACACAAGTAAGGTAGTATGAAGACTATTACAAGGCCCCTAATAGTATATTAAATGCATTTGAAATATATTAAGAGTGGATCAACCATATAAGGGGCAAGTTAGTATGAAGACTGTTACCTGATGGTATCCTTTCTACACAATCATGTTTTCCTAGACATATCAAATGCGATACAGACAAAAGCTGATTTTCTAAGACCTAACATGCCTATTCATCACAAGAAGCAACACCACTAAGATCTACATCCTAGGTTTCATACAATGATAAATAAACACAATAGAAGGTTTAGCCAAACATGTTAAAGATAAAGTAAGAACAGATAAGAATCACACAACAAGACATATTGAATGATTAAGATAGTCTTACTTGATTAAAACATGAATTGAAGGAAGTACAATAGGGATTTGATGCTGGTGTAGGTCTGTAGTCTTATCCGTTTCTTCTCCAAATGAGCCCAAGTCATGTGTATTTCCTCTAAATGCCTTCTAAATGCTAAATACCTAAAAAGGAACGATTAAGTACCTATTTTAGGCATAAATGCGTGATTTAGGGGGTTAAACGACCCTAAAAAAGTGTATAAAATGACACCTCATCAATAAGTAACAAGAAATTAAATATACTAAAATAAAATATATATCAAATTCAAAACCTATTTAGTGTCACACCCCGCCTAGGCGGAAACACGAGGCATAACATCATGGATATCATCACAACACAATGGTGTTAACAATAGAGATAACTAAGTGAATTAGATAAATAAATGAGACACAATGTGTCATGACAATATCTAACACAAGATAAAGGAGTCTTGCATTACAATAGCAAAGTTATACTGCAAGGAAACATAATCCAAAGGTCTAAATAATCAAATAAAAACTAAGTATCAAACAATTCAAATGACATAAATAAAATCTGTAGGAGAATGACTCCACATGCAAGCCTACGGTCTTACTAGCCACTCTTCCTAACTTTAACATTCTTAAGATGGTTACCTAAAAATGATGCTTAAAACGTCAACACAAAGGTTGGTGAGAGTCATAGGTTTAAGACACGAAAATTAAAGCTTATAAACAATTACTGTGATTAATGCAAACATGGCAGGACAATTATTGTACTATCGTACAAGCTAGCATGCAAATGTAGCTATAACAAGCATGGGAACGGAATGTATCCCTCAATCCAACAAGTATCAACACTTGGGTAGGAACGTTACCCCCGATCCATTAAAACCATCACTTCACATGGGTAGGAACGTTACCCCCGATCCAAATACGCATAAGCATTTGGCACGTAACATAAAATAGCCAAGTAAAGTCTATACACTTTCAAAATAAAGACACATAATCACAGTAATTAGAACATTTCAAATACATTTGCATCATTTCCATCCCAATTTAAAAGCAATGTAAAAGAGGGACTATGAAACTCACCTGAATGCTCAAACACAGCTTCCAAATCTCAACACGCGACTATACAAATAAATAAACACGGTTAACCGCGACCAAGCTAAAAGCTCTAGTCCATGTAACACACATATGATGGATATCTAAGGGTTTAGTTAACCATTATGGGTCACCCCGACACCATGCCCAACCTTAACCATCACATTAACACTTTACACTAGCTACTTATAATTAAATCAAAATTGCAGAATTTTAGTGTCTCTTTACATGCTCAAAACCCTTACTTAAATACCTTCATAATTTATACCAAAAATTACCCATGTTCATTTATAAGTATATTAACTACCTTGTGATTCCCAAGTATTACTTACATGTGTAACTACCTCAAATAAAATCAAACTTCAAAACTATCATAATTCGGATCTGATTGCACACCAAAATATATCACTCTAACTACCATACTTAGACATGCTTTCAGAGGCTAATTTTCACAAGATTATCAATAGACATATGGAAATTACCTAATGTAGAAGGGCTAAGCTTAATTCCATTTTTAAGTATAGCTTTTACCCTCATAAACATGACCTAAATCTGACACATATTTACTGTTTTGACAACTTTTCTTGTTTAGACAAATTGACCATCTTCTGAAACTGAAAATTATTCGAGGCCGGACTTTTTGGAAAGTAAATTAAATGAGCTACTGTTTAGAATCCAGAAACACTCAAAAACCCATTACCATCATGGAGATATTCACTCGTGAACACAACCCTAAATTCTGCTAACCCTAATTCATAAATTAACGCAACCCTAATCATACCACATGCATGAACACGCATCTAATCTATCCCTAATCATTCTAGTACATGATTTTTCCAGGTTCAGTACATGGGCTGTTACTGTCCTTGCAAGGATGATGGATAGATCAGGAGTTTCCTACGTGCCATATTCTGAGACCCATGTACCTTATCAGAGACTTCGAGTCAGGCAGAGGACTGGCAAGGCCAGCACCTCCGCAGCACATGCGGACCCACAACAGCCAGACCCATGGTCCCTCATATCCTTATCTTTTTGTTTGTATCTATCTTTACATTTATTATTATTCATGTCGTGATGTATCTAACTATTAAATAGGTTCTCATATTTTTGGGTATATATCATGGTATGACGTTTTGATCTATTTGTGTATGATAGAATAGATTCAAGAATCAAGAAATCTCAAGAATTAAAGACAAAGACTTCCGCATAAACTCTGATATACAAGATCTTCCTTCAAAGATATCAAGTCTATCAAGGGAGATTGTTAGCAAGCTTTCAAGATGATGCAAAGTACGAGCATGTTGGTCAAGACATAAGATTGCAAGGCGGTAAAGACGATCAAGACGAAAGGATAAATATTTAAAGATCTCAGACGTAAAGACGAAGTCGAAAGACAATGACAAAAGCTCAAGATCATAGATCACAAAGCATGCAGGAACAAGCCTACAACGTTGACAGAGACAAAGATCATAAGAGCTTAACTGCAAAAGCAATCTCATTGATCTCACAAAGGAGTGTCACAATGAACTCACTTCGGGGGAGATTGTTAGCCTCAAAATATTGAGTCAAACAATGGAAGTTCATTCATTAATTATATTACATCTTGGTCATTAATTAATATACGTTGTAATAGGCTAGACGGGTAAACGGGCTCTTAAATGTAAGCTAACCGGTCACGTGTATCGGGCGAAAGCCCAAGTAATCCCGATCTCGACCCGTAGAATTACTAAAGGCATGAAAGCCTTTTAGTTTTGATACATATATACCTCACCAAGGAAGGTGAGGTGGGTTGGTCATTTGTAACTTTTCATTTTGCAAGTAAACTTCCCATTCTCTCTCACTTTCTCTTTCTAGTTTCTCTCTCTACAATTCTTCTCATCATCTAATCTTATTTTCTTGTTCATAATATGAAGTGAAGTGATTTTTAGATTTCGACAGAATGGTCATAACGAATGATCTAACTCGGAGTGGTTTGATTCATTCCTTCCGGCTTAAGGCATCTTCTACGACATTTGCCTTTCTAGGATGGTAGCGAATTTCACAATCGTAATCTGGAAGCAATTCTATCCAACGACATTGTCTCATATTCAACTCTTTCTGATCAAGGATATGCTGAAGACTTTTATGATCAGTGAACACAGTACATTTGGTACCATTCCAACGGTTTGCACCTATTGTCAGCATAGCTCTTTTGACGATCTCTCGCCGCTTTGAGCTTCTCTTTTATAACCACTACTTTATCAGTCGTTTCCTGTACCAATTCGGGTCCAATCAAACTACATTCCCTAATTTCAGCCCATAACACGTGTGACCTACATTTTCTTTGATATAGTACTTCGAACGAGCCATATCAAATGCTAGTGTGATAACTGTTATTATAAGAGAATTCAGTTAACGGTAGGTGAACATCCCAAATGCCACCAAAGTCTATTACACACCCTCTTAACATATCCTCCAATGGCTGAATTATACGCTAACTCTGTCCATTTGTCTGAGGGTGATAAGCCGTACTCATATCCAATCACGTTCCTAAGGCTTTTTGAAAGGTTTCCAGAGACGTGATGTAAACCGTGCATCACAATATGAAATAATCGACACAGGCACTTCATGATGCGCGACAATTTCATCCGTGTACAGCCTCGCCAATTTCTCCATACTATAATCTTTATGTATTGCCAGAAAATGTGCTGATTTGGTCAATCTATCAACTACAACCCATATCGCATCGTGCCCATTCTCAGATCTAGGTAACATTGTGATGAAGTCCATGGTGATGCTTTATACTTCCATTCAGGTACTCAGGTTATTGTAATAAACCCGAGGCCTTGAAGCTCAGAACCTTCACCTTTTGCACAAGATAAACATCCTAACATAGTACAATATCCCTCTTGCATTCTCAAACCATCCAGTACATATCTCGAAGGTCACAGTACATCTTATCCACTCTAGGTTGTACAAAATACCTAGACTTATGAGCCTCATCCCTAATTATTGTTCTCACACCTCCTACTAACGGAACCCATATTCGATCCATAAAGTACAAACTTCCTTTCCTTTCTATCTGCTGATCTAAACCATGTAACCTTTCAGCAAATACGTTCTCCTGATTGAACGCCTCACCCTGAGCTACCAGCAACATTCCTTTTACTCCAGATTGAATAGTCATAGCCATTTCCCGTACATGTTTAGGTTTCACCTGTTCCTTCCTACTCAATACATCAGCCACCACATTCGCTTTACTCAGATGATAGCAAATTTCACATTCATAATCACGAAATAATTTGATCCACCTCCTTTGGCGCATATTCAACTCCTTTTGATCAAATATGTGTTGGAGACTTTTATGATCCGTGTAAATGACACTTTTCGTACCATACAAATAATGTCTCCAAATTTTTAGAGCAAACACCACTACTTCCAACTCTAGATCAAGTGTTGTATAATTCTTCTCGTGGATTTTTAACTGTCTTGACGCATAAGCAATTACCTTATTTCTTTTCATAAGCACACAACCTAATCCCTAATTCAAAGCATAACAGTAAACTATAAAATCTTCAACTCCATCAGGAAGTGACAATATCGGCGCATCACACAAATTATTTTTCAAAGTCTGGAAAGCCTCTTCTTGTTCCATACCCCACACATACTTTTGGTTCTTATGAGTCAACGAGGTAAGAGGTTTAGCAATCTTAGAGAAATTTGCGATGAAACGACGGTAGTAACCTGCCAACCCCAAAAATGATCGAATCTTAGACGATGTCGTAGGAGCTTTCCAATTCTTTACTGCCTCTATCTTACCTGAGTCCACATGAATACCACTCTGATTAACCACATAACTAAGGAAATGCACTTCTTGCAACCAGAACTCACACTTGGAGAATTTAGCATACAACTTCTCCTTCCTCAATAATTCTAAAACTAACCTCAAATGCACTTTATGATATTCCTTAGTCTTTGAGTAGATCAAGATGTCATCGATGAATACAATAACAAACATATCTAAATACGGTTTACAGACTCAATTCATCAAATCCATAAAGACCACCGGTGCATTGGTTAATCCGAAGGGCATAATGGTAAACTCAGAATGTCCATACCTTGTTCGAAACGCGGTTTTTTGAATAACATGCTCGTGTACTCAGAGCTGGTGATAACCCGACCGAAGATCTATCTTGGAGAAATAACATGAACCTTGTAATTGATAAAATAAGTCATTAATTTTAAGGAGAGGATATCGATTCTTAACAGTTATCTTGTTCACATTATCTATAATCGATAAACATACGAAAAGAGCCTTCCTTCTTCTTAACAAACAACACTAGTTCTCCTCACAGAGAATGACTCGGTCGTATGAAACCCTTGTCTTGCAACTCTTGAAGCTGCCCAGACAATTCTTGAATTTCCAAGGGTGCTAGACGATATGGAGACTTCGCAACTGGCGTTGCTCCAGGAACTAAGACTATGTGAAACTCAACTTGTCGTTGTGGTGGTAACCCCGAAAAGTCTTTCGGGAATACATCAACAAAATCCTGTACTACAGATATATCACTCAATTTTGGTTCATCTACCTTAGCATTCATTAAGGCTTTAGCGGCTCATAAAGTACGTTCCCTTGAACCCTAAGTATCCCACTACCTTCCAACAGTATTTCAACCACCTTTTCATGACAAACTATTACAGCCTTATTCTGGGACAACTAGTCCATTCCCACAATCACATCAAAACTTCCATGACCTAACGGTATCAAATTTATGCTAAACAAGGAATTTCCTAGTTCTAGTTTGCAGTCATGGATAATCCTATCCACTTCTACTTTCTTGCCATCTGCTACTTCTATCACATAACCAGGATTTACAATACTAGGTTTCACATTTAGTAAAGGCGTAAATTCAGTAGAAATGAAACTAAAATCAGCTCCAGAATCAAAAAGTACAGTAGCAAAATGATTGTTCAAAAAAAAGTACATGTTACAACTTTAGGATCCTGTAAAGCTTCCACCGCATTCACATTCACATTGAAGGCCCTTCCTGTAGGTCGCTTCCCATTTTTTCTTGTGTTCCGATTACCTTCAATAGTTAAATGGTTTCCCACTTGACCAGGTGCTCGGTTCAACTTAGGACAAGTATTTCGAAAATGCTCGCAGCTTCCACACTCATAACATGTCCCCGGTTCAAACTCCATTATGACAGCATTAACAGGAGTTGCTCACTTAAATGGTGCCTAACAATCTTTAGCAAAATGGCCAGGTCTTTGACAATTAAAACACAACCTATAAACTCCATCCTCTGGATGTTAAGTATAGCACTTAGGACATTTGGCATATTGGTTTACAAATTCATTTTTAGGAGGAGCAGTTGCCACAAAGCCCGCTCCCATTTTTGCCTTCTTTTTATCCCTCCATGAACCTCCAGATTTACCAGTCTCTTCCACTGCCTTCCTCTTCTCATTACTCTTTGAGAAGGTGCCACAGCTAATCGCTTCGTCAGTAAGTATGCCGGCTCTCAGTATTGCATCCTGGATAGTTGTTGGCTGAGTCGCCTTGAGCATTCCCCTAATCTCAGGCGCCAATCCCGCTACATACCTCTTGATGCATGCCGACTCAGGTGTCACTAGATGTGGAACTAGCTTGGCCAGTTTATGGAATCGATCCGTGTAAGCTGCATGGTTGGCTCCTACCATATTGTGATTCTAAAACTCATTCTCCAACCTCTCCATTTCATTACATGGACAAAATTCCTCCACCAACAGAGCCTTAAAATCATTCTAGGTCATACCAATTGCCACTTCACGGTCTCTTGCCTGGTTTTGAGTGTTCCACCATGTTAGTGCCTTGTTAACAAACGAACTGGCAGCATACTTAACCTTTTAATTCTCAGAACACCCACTATTGTCAAGTACATTCTCCATCTTCTCGATCTAGCGGGTAAGTGCTATCGCACCTCCCTTTCCGTTATACTCCTTAGGGTCGCATGCTTGAAATCCCTTGTAGGAACACCTATTGTTCCCACCATTCCCATTGTTGTTGTTGTTATTTCCATTGTTGTTATTGTTGTTCCCGTTGTTGTTATTGTTATTTCCATTGTTCACGTTGTTTGTCACTTGAGTGACGATCTGGGGAATGATATTTTGCAATTGTTGCGCAATGATAGCAACGATGTCGAGTTGCCCATTTTCGTTGTCGTTAGTCCGTGTTTGAACCATTCTGATTAAGATAGTATTAACGCACATTAGATAAGAGGGGAAAGGTTTCTAAACCGACCATTCTATCAATATACAATCATAACTATATATATATATATATATATATATATATATATATATGTATATATATATATGTATATATATATATGTATATATATATATGTATGTATATATATATATATGTATACATATAGATAAATAATCAACCAAACAACATGTTGACATCAAATCCGCATAATCATACTTGCAAGTCCACATGTGTTGTGGTGTATGTATAATTATGTTGGCCGCCATAATTATAGATGGCCCCTTTTACAAGTGTACTCTCTCCTATGACCACACTTCTCAATGTCAATAAAACATAACACATAGATCACATCAACAATTTACCACATATAGAAAATGACTCAAAATCACTTAAATCATATTAATAAAATAATCTAACGAAATCCAATATTCAAAAGTAAACATTCCTAATAAAATTCCAAAACAAAGTCAAACAATCTCAAAACCCTAAAATCTTAAAACACATAAAGAGGCGGACAATTAAGAATTGATTCGAATTCCACTACCCCCCGTATCTTCCATCTCACTGTCCCTAGGTCCACTCCTAGCCGTGGACTCTAGATCTGAATCACTGTCGGATATGTCATAAATTACATTCTCACATATTGCTTTTAACTTAGAAATTTCTTCTTCCTCCTTGGTTGGTTTGTATTCTGGGAATTTTCTTGGAAGTTTGGTAATTGTACCATCTTTAGCAGTCACTGTTGTTTTAATGTTTAATACCTCTTCTCCCTTAACTAATTTTATGGTCAACCTCTCTTTAACTCTGCATGGGTACATGTCAATCGGTATATGGATCTTGCGGCTACCCCGACTTACCTAAGCCCTTGTTCTTGGTTTATAGTATCTCCTACATCCTTATGCATTGGCAACACCCATGCGGAACATCTTATGAAGGTGAGGAGGCATAGCTAATTTATCAAGAGATAAGGCACGCTAAATCAGATAAAGGCAATCAAAATAGCTAAAAAATAACAAAACTAAGATATAAAATCATGTAATAAAGAGGGAAAACACATACTAGTTATACTACTAAACGCTTAAGCCCTAACATGCATCTACGTGAAGGAATCCTAGGTTATAGTCTAGGCTCAACCACCTACTTCTCTATAACCAAAGGCTCTGATACCAATCTATCACACCTTGCCTAGGCGGAAACACGAGGCGTAACATCATGGATATCATCACAACACAATGGTGTCAACAATAGAGAGAACTAAATGAAATACATAAACAAATAAGACACAATGTGTCATGACAATATCTAACACAAGATAAAGGAGTCTTGCATTACGATAGCAAAGTCATACCACAAGGAAACATACTCCAAAAGTCTAAACAATCAAATAACAACCAAGTATCAAACAATTTAAATGACATAAATAAAATCTTTAGGAGAATGACTCTACATGCAAGCCTACGGTCTCACTAGCCACTCTTCCTAACTTCAACATCCTCAAGATAGTTGCCTAAAAATAATTCATAAAAATGTCAACATAAAGGTTGGTGAGAGTTATAGGTTTAAGATACAAAAATTAAAGCTTATAAACAATTACTGTGATTAATGCAAACATGGGGGGGGCCCCCAAAAAAGAACAATTATGTACATCATACAAGCTAACATGTAAATGTAATAATAACGACCATGGGAACGGAACGTGTACCTCGATCCAACAAGTATCAACACTTGGGTAGGAATGTTACCCTCGATCCATTAAAACCATCACTTCACATGGGTAGGAACGTTACCCCCGATCCAATATCACAACAAACGAGTAGGAACGTTACCCCCGATCCAAATACACATAAGCATTTAGCACGTAACATACAATAGCCAAGTAAAGTCCATACACTTTTAAAATAAAGACACATAATCACAATAATTAGAACATTTCAAATCCATTTGCATCATTTCCATCCCAATTTAAAAGCGATGTGAAAAGAAGGACTATGAAACTCACCTGAATACTCAAACGCAGCTTCCAAATCTCAACACGCAACTATACAAATAACTAAACACGGTTACACGCGACCAAGCTAAAATCTCTAGTCCATGTAACACACATATGATGGATGTCTAAGGGTTTAGCTAACCATCATGAGTCACCCCGACACCATGCCCAACCTTAACCTTCTCATTAATACTTTATAATAGCTACTTATAATTAAATCAGAATTGCAGAATTTTAGTGTCTCTTTACGTACTCAAAACCCTTACTTAATGACCTTCATAATTTATACCAAAAATCACCCATGTTCATTTATGAGTATATTAACTACCTTGTGATTCCGCAGGGTTATTAAATACATGTGTAACTACTCAAATAAAATCAAACTTTAAAATGTCCTCTTTTGGATCTGATTGCACACCAAAATGTATCACTCTAACTACCATATTTAGACATGATTTCAGAGGCTAATTTTCACAGGATTATCAATAGACATATGGAAATTAACTACTGTAGAAGGGAAAAGCTTAATTTCATTTTTAAATATATGTTTTACCCTCCCAAACATGACCTAATTCTGACCCGTATTTACTATTTTAATAACTTTTAGTATAAAAATTATTTGAATGACTTCCCGACCTTAAAAACCTTTGAGGCTGGATTTTCTGGAAAGTAGACTCTTTTGGCTTATTCATAGACTCAAGAAACATATCAATATTCATTTTTATCACCAAGATAACAGTCGTTGAACACGACCCAAAATTCTGCTCAACCCTAAATCCAGTTTTAACGCAAATCTAACCAAACCACAAGCATGCATACCATTATTCAATTCTAAGCATACTACAATCATAATATATCATAATCATTCTGTATTTTAATTAAAACCCTAGATCCATCATAATTAGGGTACATGAATAGATTAAATTAACTAGGATTAAACACACTTAGCTTGATTCTTAGCACCTAAATCACAACTCTTGAATGCTCTTGGATCACTTAGCAAAATTCGACTCCTTAGGGTTTTGGGGAGGTAAAATTGTATGGCACACCAAGGTAGGGAGAAAAGAAAATTATGACTAGGTTTTTTTATTTAACTTAACCAAATAGAGTCCTAACTTATATTATTTATTTTATTAATTTATTAATTAACTAATTTACTTCATTACCTTAAGTTTTTATAAAAACCTAAGCTAATTTGATTAAACCTTTTTACTTAAATGCTACTTACTAAACTTTCTAAATATAACTTTCATTTCACCAAACAACTTTTTATTTTTAGAAAGTTTGCTACAAACTTCAATATTTCACTCACCTATTTCATTTCTAAAATGTCACATTTCCCATAAATGCTTAACACTTAATCACCAAGAATTGATGTAGCAATGCATGCAACACGTCTTTCATTTCCATTATCACCACACGTGAACAAATGGAATACTTGACACTAAACTCATATCCACACAAAATAAGATAATCATTTACCTCTAAAATGACATCATGCACATACGAAAACCAGTTCAACCTACATAATGAACACATAGCACGCAAGAAACATACAAAATGGACACTTAGCCATTTCTAAAGGTATAAACTAACCTGCTCAAATCACGGTTGTCACATTTAGTTCCCCAGCAACGACGCCAAAAACATTATGCGTATAATTGTTTAAAATATTTTACAAGTTTTTAATTTATAAAACTCGTCTACATATGGTCTACAACGAACTAATGGGTAAAGAACCCGGTCGTGTGTAGTGCATGATTGGTAAATCTGAAGTCGTCCCAAGAGCTAATAAGCGGTCTATTATTTGAGTTTAAATGTTTTCACGTTTTAAAAGTTGTTTTGATGATTAAATTGCAAGAGATTAAATAACATGAATTAAACTAGTTTTATTAATCAATAGAATTGGTATAGTGGTAAACAACTAAGAAGATGAACGCATTTAACTAGTTAAATATCGTAAGTTCAATTATTGTTGTCTCAAGTGTAATGTCTAATTCTTATTTTATATGGCGGTTCTAATATCGACATACCTAATTGTGCATCGAATGTTGTCCTATGCATCCTATGATCTCAGGTCCTTGTTGACCAAAAAGGGTGAGTGTCCAGTCTACAATGATTATCCCCCAATTATCCTAAAGACCTGTCTAATGCCAATATTCCCACTTTTTGACTATAAACCCTCCTGGAAGAGTTTCTATAATTTTATAAGTATTTATGACTATGTAGGCGGATATATGAGCAATCCTTACACTAAGGACAGTTGTCAACCTATCCCTAGTACCCGGTTAACCGTTAATTCAATAGGTAAATCAATAAGGATATCCATGTAAAACAATAATTGGACAGTGAGATCAAAAATAAATAAACGAAAATACAATTAACAAATTAAATGACAAGAACAATAATTAAGCATAATAAATATCAAACATTAACAAATTAAGCCGAGATTAAATAAATCATTAAAAAGAATTAATTGAACCAAACTATGATACTTGAAGAATCATGTACAAATCATGCAAAAATAATGCTCTCGGTCTTCTAGTTAGATCCCGTAGCGAACCCCGAAGAGCTGGCCCTATACCCGAATCAAGCAACCTGGCAGGCTCCTCCGTTTTCTTCCTTTGTCTCTTGCGTTGGCAGAACATAAACTACAAGAATAAATATTTGAATATTTTCATTCGATGACTTTATATAATAAATTGGAAGTTTGAAACATGTACACAAACAACCCCTCATCGTTCTTCATTTTTTATCTTTTGTCCTTAAAAGTTTATAAGGTTTGTGCATTTTAGTCCCTTGACTTTATAAAACTACGATGTAGTTAATATGTCAAACTATGTCATAGTTCTTCCTACTCAGCTTTGCATCTTTGGCATAAAATAACTACGACGTAGTTAATACTGGCCAACTACGCCTTAGTTCTACGTCAGCATAAATATCCTGCCATTAATAATTAACTACGGCGTAGTTATAACGGGTCAACTACGCCGTAGTTGTGACGTTAGCATAATTCATTTTCCAACAATGATTAACTAAGGCGTAGTTATTGTGTCCAACTATGCCGTAGTCCTAAGCATGGTACTTTCCTGATGTATTTCTTCTTTAAAATATAGTACCCCTACTAAATATTATAGTTGTAGTACTATTATTCATTTGGCTCTTAGTTGCTTCCCATAGAGATTTAGTAGCCTTCCTACGAATTTAGTACCTCTACTAAATAATATAGTATCAGTACTTTTTCTGGCCATCTCTTACAACTTTCCGTTCCAATGCCTTAATTACCTAGAACTTGAAATATAAACGAATTATGTACCAGATTCTTATAAAAAAAAGTAGTAAACATTTGATGTCATCAGATAATAATCAGTAATAGAAGACCCATTTTGAATGAAAGTATGAATTTTATGATGCAAGCTAAAAGTTATAGATTCGTATACTTTATCATAAGTTTCTTTCAGTTCTTCCGAAACATGTTTAACCCTTTTTGAAAAAATTTGACCAAGAAACAGTTCCTCATAAATATAATTTAAGATCCATCCCAAAACCACAACATTGAGTCTTTCCCACTGTCTTCCTAAAACTTTATCAGTATTAGACCTTCTACAAGTTCAATCAATAAAGCCAATTTTATTTTTGCCTTCTAAAGCCAAAAGCATAGCACATGACCAAACTTGATAGTTCTTTGTTCCTTTTAGTTTAAAAGAAACAACAGTCAATGTAGTAGAATCATTAGGATGTAAATGCAATGGATTACTCACATCAAGTTTACTGATCAAAGTAATATTATTATTACTAGCATCGTATTCATCATCAATATAACCATGAACAGACATATTTCCAAATATATAAAATAACAACCAAGAATAACATAAATAATAATGAATAAATCAAAGTGTTCACAGGCTTCCTTGCCAATTAAGTGGTAGGTCAAGGGCGGAAAGATTTATTCAGAAATCAACAAAATAACAACTTGATAACGCCTAAATTTTACATATTTTTAGTGGCATAATATATATATATTTTATCATTTCTCATGAACTTTTGATAACTAATAACATAAATTATGTGTAGGTTCACTTGAAGTCATCCCGAGCTCTAAAGAAATAAAGTTCAAGTGTTTACGTTTATTGAAAAGAAAGCTAGAAGAAAAGAAAAAGACTCAAGGCTGAAAAACACCCAAGTACGCCGCACATCCTACCATAACTATGAAGAAAAAATAAATGGAATTAAATACCCCTCGCATTTACACCCTATGTGCCCCGCACAATTTTTCTTGTGCGCCGCACTTTTACCCCAAACTTAGCCTATAATTGAGACGAATTTCACACACATTCAATCATCTCCAACTTAAATATCTCTCATATCACAATCATCTCTTCATCATCATACTCATAAACACCATAACCTCTTGACAAATGAAGATCAAACCACGAAGAACGAAGAAGAACATTATCATAGTTCTAGTAAAATAAAGGTTGTATTCTGATTCCATACTTGTTACTGGTAGAATTTTGATCCATATTCTTACCCGGATATAGTATGTTTCTTGTTTATCAATTTAATCTTGTTATGAAGTTCATAGCCATAAGAGGGTAAATCTCTCATGACTACTCGGATGAAAATAATATAATGAATAAGCGTATGGTATAATTACAATCTTGTTAATCTTAAGCTTATGTTATAATCTATTGTGTCTTATCTTATAAATTTTGATTATCAATTTTGATTATATGCTTACACCGGTATAGGTCGAAAGACCCGCTGTGATCTATATAGTTATTAAGATTTGTCTATGATCTTTATCGTTTGTGACGAGAAATTCACTTGCGTTAATTGATAAGCAAAATATATTTGATATAATAGTAACAGGATTATTTGAGTGACACATTTAATCAAGTTAACTAAATATAAGTCTTAAGTTAAACAAGTTAATTTGTGAAATAATTTTCTAACGAGAAGATACTTTTTATAAATTTAAGTCCTGAGTCTAAGACGTATCTATCACCATTGCTTATAAGTTATATGAAATTATCTGAGTAGTCATCTTTCTCATATTGAATTCAGTTCAGTTTATTTCATTTCTGTTAAAGTTTATTTTTCAGCTGATTATTCGACACTACGCAAATCCCTGTGGATGACATGGTCTTACCTAAAAAGATTGTACTACATATGTGGGTTGTACTTTGACCCGTTTGTTTCCTTCTAATAACTGGTAATCTCAGTCATATACTTTTGGCGCCGTTGCCAGGGATTTTAAAGCTGTTTTGTAATCAAACTTTTAAAAATAATTTTTAACACCCCCTCTTTTCAAATCGCCGTACAATTTTCTGGAAAACAGACCCAAACAAATTATCCCTTGGATGCATCCCCGTGCCTAAAACTCTAAACTTTTTGAACCATTACCTAAACCTAAACATACTATGAATCGAAGACTTCATCGACGAAATAGAAGAGTTCCATTCGAAGAAAGATACAATCCACCTCAACACCCGAGAATTGTCTATCCGCCAATTCTCGATATCAATTACTTTCGTCACTTTCTTGTTACCCTTCAAAATTACAATCCCATGGATGATGAACCTATGTAGGCTGTTGACCGTGTTGTCGCTTTGACTCCTGGTTCCGCAATCACCATTCTTAAAACCGCAAATGAATTTGCTATTAAAGGTAATCACTTGAATCTTATCAAAGGAAACCAATTCGATGGTAGAACCAAAACCGATCCTCACAAACACATTCACAAATTCCTCAAAATATGTGATATGTTTAAATACAAAGACACAAAAAATAAAGTTGTCCGCCTAATGATGTTTCTCCTATCACTCACTAGAAAAGTAAAAACTTGGCTGGACAAACTCAGCGAAGGAACTATCGAAACATGGAATGAACTTCAAACCGGTTTCATTAGCCGATTCTTTCCCCTAGCTCTTTTCGATCAACTCCTCGGAGAAATCTAAGCCATTTCTCAACATGAAAACGAATCTCTAACCGATGCTTGGCTTCGTATGAAGGAAATGCTTAGAAACTGCCATGGTCACAATCTTTCCAAAGGAAAAATCATCAAAATCTTTTACCACAGTCTCAACGAAATAACCCAAGAAGTTCTAAATGCCGCAGCTGGTGGTATTTTCCTTTATAAAACTCTGAATCAAGCATATCAACTTCTTGAAGACAAAGTCTTACTCAAGCTCGACTGGGCTAAAAACCAAAAAACCAAATCCTCTCTTAAGAAAACCTTTGTTTTTGCCACTGAAGGTAGCAGTAATTCTGACACGGACAAAATTATGGCCCGAATGGATGCCATGACTATGAAAATGGATACTCAGTATAAAGATTTTCAATCTCGTTCAAAATAACCAAATCTTGACGATGATGACATACCCATGTCACGTGAAAAAGAAGCCAATTTCATGCAAACTTTCAGTCTTACTCGTTTTTACAATGATTACCGCAATCGTGATTCAAATCGCGATAACTGGCGTTCAAACGAAAGGAACGATTACAACCGAGACAACTATCAATCTCACTCTGATGATAAAATTGATCTTTAAAAACAACTAAGCGATTTCATAAAATCTCAACATTCAACCAACTCTTTCGTCAAAGATACCTTCATGGATCTAAAAAACAAACTCGAAAAAACCAAAAATCATTAAGCATCAATCCAAAATCTTGAAGCTAAATTTGACAGATTTGCTGACAAGCAATCTGGTTGACCTTCTAGATCTTTTCCTAGTAACACTCAACCTAGCCTGAAAGGTAGTTCATCAAAACCTTACCAACTACCGCAAGCTCGAAACGAGCATGTGAATGCCATATTTACATAGGGTGGCAAATCCTATGACCCACCAGATACCCTAAATGATCAACAAAACAATTCTGAAACTCCTATCAACTTTGATAGCAATGATAAAGATGATGAACCTACACCTCAACCTAAACCTAAAATCCCCGTGAAGGAAACACCAACATCCAAACCATATAAACCAAAAATTCCATATCCTCAATGCCTCAACTATGGCAAATTTCTCAAAGATTAGAGCCATTCAAATCAACGTATCTCTTGTCGATGTTTTAGCCGAAATGCCCAACTATGGCAAATTTCTCAAAGAACTCGTAAATAATAAAAAACAAAATCGAACAAATATCAGCAGCTTTCCTATGCGATGAAAGTTCCGCGATACTTCGACATAATATTCCACCAAAACTTTGAGACCCTGGAAGTTTCCTTATTCCATGCAATTTCAACAAAGCTTTCTCATGCAATGCTTTAGCCGAACTTGGTGCTAGCATTAATCTCATGCCGTATTCCTTATACGTGATATTATCTCTCAAAACTCTCAAACCTAATAAAATGAGCGTAAGATTAGCCGACCAATCATTCCAATATCCTGTAGGAATAGCTGAAAATATGCTCGTTGAAGTTGGTAAATTTACCTTCCCGGCCAATTTTGTTTTCTTTACACTGCTAATGCAGTAACTCGAGTCAAACAAAACAACTCAATATCGAAGTTAGAACTGAACGAATGATCTTTCACATTGATTCTGCTATGAAACACTCCTACTCAAATGATGATACATGTTTCAATATTGACGTCATCGGTGAAATCTTAGAAGAAGATTTCGATGATCTTTTAGACGAAGGTAGTGAAATCCTCCATTCCATCGAAGGAACCATCCTCGAAGAAAAACTCTTTGCTGAATTTGATAAATTTATGGCAATGACTGCCGATGGAAATTCTGAATCCAAATCCGACACCAGAGAACCACCATTCAAAAAAATCACCTTCAACACCGGTTACAAGATCAAAACATCTCTTGAAGAACCTCCTACGGATCTTGAACTTAAACCTCTCCCTGATAACTTGGAATATGTATTATTGGAAGAACCCTCTTTTCTTTCTGAAGAAAAAAAACAAGTTGGTATCCGTTCTTAAAAGACACAAGTAAGCCTTTGCTTAGAAAACAACAAACATTCCTAGAATCTGTCCATCTTTTTGTAAACATAAAATTTAACTCCTGGAAGATAAAAAACCAGTTGTTTAAAAACAAAGATGATTAAATCCAAATGTGCAAGAAGTTGTAAAAAAAGAAATAGTTAAACTGCTCGATAGAGGTATCATTTATCCAATCGCCGATAGCCTTTGGGTAAGCCCTATTCACTGTGTACCAAAGAAAGGTGGTATCATAGTTGTTACTAACTAAAGAAATGAAATTGTCCCAACAAGAACTGTTACAGGTTAGAGAGTATGTATTGACTATCAAAAACTCAATAAAGCAATTGCAAAAGATCATTTCCCTTTACCATTCATGGATTAAATGTTAGAAAGGCTCGTAGGAAATAAATACTTTTGTTTCCTCGATGGTTTTTCTGGAAATTTTCAAATACCAATCGATCCTATAGACCAAGATAAAACAACGTTTACATGTCCTTTAGGTACATACGCTTATAAAAGAATGCCTTTCAGTTTATGTAATGCTCCCGCTACTTTCCAAAGGTATATGCAGGCTATATTTCATGACATGATCGAAGAATCAGTCGACATATTCATGAACGATTTCTCCATCTTTAGAAGCTCTTTTGATCATTGTCTGAACAATCTAGATAAAATGCTTCAATGTTGCAAAGATGCACATCTTGTTCTAAACTAGGAAACATGTCACTTTATGGTTAAAGAAGGAATTGTGCTTGAACACAAAGTATCCGAAGCAGGCCTCGAAGTAGACAAATCAAAAATAGAAGTAATCTCTAAACTTCCACCCCCACTAATATCAAAGGTATTAGAAGCTTTTTGGAACATACTGGTTTCTACCAAAGATTCATTAAAGATTTCTCAAAAAATCTCCCGTCTTCTCACCAAGTTACTCGAAAAAGATACTCCATTTGAAATCGATGACGAATGCCACAACGCATTCAATTTATTAAAAAAAGCTCACATGTGCTCCTGTGATAGTAAGCCCAAACTGGAATCTTCCGATCGAACTCATATATGATGCAAGTGATTTCGCAGTTGGAGCAATCTTAGGTCAAAAAGATGGTAGAAATTTTCACCCGATATACTTTGCAAGAAAAACCCTCAATGCAGCTCATCAGAACTAAACAATCACTGAAAAATAACTTATGGCTGTAGTTTTTGCTTTTGACAAATTTCGATCCTATCTAGTATTATCAAAGACGATCGTGGACACTGATCGCTCAGCTCTTAGACACCTATTCAAGAAACAAGATGATAAACCATGCCTTATTCGTTGGATACTACTCTTACAAGAATGAAATAGTGGGCCGTGAAGTTTAATTCGGTTGAAGCGAAGTCGAATCCATAGTCAAAGTTCGATGGAACTCCAAGAGAGGTCCTGAGTACACGGGGAGCAGAGAAGATCAATTCCAAGAAGAAAATATCCACACCTCTTCACCAAGACCACACCGTCGTCAAGTGCTGCATCGTGAGCGCTCTGAGGACAAGGCTCATTTTAACATTGGGAAGTCTATAACACCCTGTGTTTTCAAGTCATTGACGACGTCGATAAACGTACTATTTATTTTTAGTATTGTACGCATTTGCTTTAAATCATAAATGTTAAGCTAAATCGCGTAAGCTAAAAATTAGCGTTCAATGTAAACGGGCATCAAACAATTAAATGTTTACATCAAGCAAGGGTTAAGTAATTATTTTGAGGATAATTATTAACTTTGTTCATTTTATTTTTATCGGATACGTAAAGTGTATACGTTTCGCGATAAATTGCGTTTAGGCACACAGTTCACCCGAACCAACCAAAACTTTTCTACGCTTCAACAAATACCCACTTTTATACCCAATACATAAAAGTTACAAAAATATCTCACTTATATCACTCTTTTGCCGAATTTATGGCAAAGATATAAAGAAAATCTTCCATTTTGGTCAATGTGCACCATAACTCATTAATACTAGCCAACTACTTCTATCCAACCACACCATAACGTAGTCATTCTGTCCCTTTGACTTTAACATGCCCAAGACCATCCCTTAGACCATACCATGTTTCCTTGACTAGGTCTTGCATATATAAACATGTATCTAGTGATGAGAAGTCATACAAGCAAAATACTTAACCAAAAACCAACATTTTTCTCCCTTTTTCTCTCTACTAGCTCACGGCATCAACCCCCCCTACACAAACTCATACAAAATTTTATTCCCCCATACACTTCAAATGCACAATCCAAATATATTCTAGGTATCCCAAGCATTAGGCAAACCTTTATTCAAGTATAATCAAGACAAAGCAAGATTTGGTGTTTTTCTAGAGAAACTAGGTTTCTTACTACAAGCTTTGTTTTTAAAGGCTAAACACTGGTTTAGCATTTTGTTTCTCATCATCATCATACATCATAAGGTCAATTTTAAACCTTTATCTTTTTAGTTTTATGAGTTTTTTATATTAAGATGTGCTATAAAGTTGAAATCACCATTAGGAATACTTTTGACAATGAAAAAAATAATTTTCTGTGATATGATTTGTAACACATTCTTACATATTATGATGTTGGTAATATCATAAAATAAATGTTAATTTTAAAAGTTTATGAATTCATGTAATAGTTTAACAACTTGGATCTTGATGAATCCTTGGACCAAAAAAAACTATATGGACATTTATTATATGTAAAACATATGATATATATAATTATAAATAGTACTTGTGGAAATTGTGAGGTATTGAAAAGTAAAATAAAACATATTATAAAATAAATTATAATAAAAGATCTTTTTGTGGGATAGTTGGTTTTCGAATTCCAAACAGGGATTTTAGTTTTTATAAAATAATACAAATCACGACGATTCTGAAAAGGTAAGAAACTTGTTAAACGGATTAATAACGAAAAAATTACTGTTAAAACGAGTTAAACGTTAATTAACGAGTTTATAAAACAGACTTTTATAAAACTTTATATCAACAGCTAGTTTTGATATTTTTAAATAATAATACATATTTTTTAAAGAATTCCAAAATGATAAGAATCGTAATTTTTCAAATATATTACTAAAATGAATGAGTTATCTTTCGTCGAGTTTACGACAATTAAAAACTTTATAAAACAATTTTTATAAAAGTTGACGTATTCAAGACAAAAGTTATATTTTTGTAACCTCATAACATTATAGAACTTTCAAAAAACCCCGAGAAAGTCCACGAAAGAATCGTTAAGATAACAGATCTATAACGAATAAAAAAGACATATACGGGTTTTACGACGACGAATACTATTTAAAAATAAAAGTCACGTCTGATGTGAACAGTAAAAGTTTACTGTTCACCATAGAGTCAAAAATATCAAAAATGACAAATTCTGATAACTCTTCCTAATAACGAAAAGAGGGCATAAGATGAACGTCAAAATCGGCGGGCTAAAAACGGCAAAAGTTATGCCTATTTATACTAAAACGATAATTATAAACGTTTTTACTTATTAAACGCAATTTTACCAAAACCATTAGTTGGTGATTGAACTAAGTAGACTTTATATTCGAGGTTATTCAAAGCACACTATAAATACTAGAGTTATCATATTGAGGCTCATCGGATGGCTTCGACGAGTTGTTGGATTTACGAGTTAAAGTGTCCTAACTCCTCGAAACTGTCAAGTCATGACCTCTTGAAATTATGATAGCCCGAACGATACGTACGATGTAACATCTATAAGATTATATTCCCAAGTACTCGGAAACTTAATACGACCTATGATAATTTAGGTGCATACGATCTTTACCGTGACGCTTATCTGCGATATTTGGATTATCTGAACTCAAGGTTAGTCATAGCCCCAAATTTTCACGATTTAATGATTTATAATTATGTGGGTGGTACACATGCTTTGTTTTTATAAATTGGAACCAAGTATTGATTACATGTTGCCTAAAGTAGCATAACCCTAGTTGAGCCCCATTATCATGAACTGTCAATTGCATAGATGTAGTTGGGAATTACATTATGTGAGCGCGAATGTTATTTAATAGATCTATTCGGGAAACGACCTCCCCGTTCGGGTGACTTGCTATCACCGAGGAACGAACGTTATAGCATGTCGAATTTAGGATGTTTTCGGGTTGAACATCTAATCGGGCAGAAATTGCAATATATAGTTTAATTGCAAGAAAGATCGTCGAGCTTCAGTGTCATGAGCTTAGTGTAAATGTAATCTAGTTTTGTGAGATCTGCATGTGTTGCATTATCACTAAAAAGTCTTGCGGTCCTGCATATTATGATTTATCAAACCTATGAATTCACCAACAATTTTGTTGACGTTTTTAAGCAATGTTTTCAGGAGATCAATAGGCATGGGATGCCAAGGATGCATTGGGTTATATTTTGGATTGCACGCTTAAAGATTTAGGTGCATCATATTTGGGGAAATGTATTGTCAACTTTTGTAATATTCAACAAGGAACAAGTAAAGCTATATGCTTTTGTATTAAGTCTTTAAATTAAATCCAATGTATCATTTTAAACGACTTTTTGTGTCGTTCTTATATATCTTGTGCTATTGATCTTGAAGTAACACGCCCCGGACCCTTATTCCGCTGCGACCCAATTTGGGGGTGTTACAGAAAATGTTACCGCCGACCACTATCTCGGATTGAAAATGATGAAACAAGTGATGATAGTGAAGTCGATGATAACTTTCCTGGAGAAACTCTCATGGAAATGAACACTGAAGATGAACCATGGTTTGCATACTTTGCAAACTATTTAGTAAGTAACATCATACCTAAAGGAATGACGTACTAGCAAAAGAACAAATTTTTCTCAGACATCAAAGACTATTTCTGGGAGGAACCCTACCTCTTCAAGGTATGTTTTGACGGTATGATCAGACGCTGTATCTCTGGACCAGAAACCCAAACCATTTTAGATCAATGCCACCACAAACTGACCGATGGACATTATGGACCAAACACTACAGCTAAAAAAGTCTTAGATTCAGGTTTCTACTGGCTGACAATAATCAAAGAAGCTCATTCTCAAGTTCGCCTCTATGAAGCATGTCAAAAGATAGGAAATATTTCAAAGCGTGATGAGATGGCCTTAAACAACATTTAAGTATGCTAAATTTTTGACATATGGGGTATCAATTTTATGGGACCCTTTCCAAAATCATACAAATTCGAATATATCTTAGTCGCTGTCGAATATGTATCTAAATGGGAGAAAGCATAAACTCTACTAACAAACGATGCCAGAGTTGTTATTACTTTTCTAAAGAAACTATTTTGCCATTCTGGAATGCTTAAAGCTCTCAAAAGCGACTGAGGAACTCATTTCTGCAACAAGATAATAGAAAAAACTATGAAAAGATATGGAGTTAACCACCGATTATCTACATCATACCACCCTCAAACAAGTGGTCAAGTTGAAAACACGAACAAAGCTCTTAAAAGAATTCTTGAAAAGACTGTTAAGGACAATCCTGCTACCTGGTCAAGAAAACTTGATGACGCTTTGTGGGCTTTTCGTACAACTTACAAAACACCATCCAGAACAACACCGTATAAACTAATATATGGAAAGAACTACCATTTTCCATTTGAGATTGAACACCGTGCATATTGGGCCCTGAAGAACTGTAACCCAGATCTCATCGCTGCTGGTGAGAAGCGCATGTTTCAATTACATAAGTTAGACGAACTCCGACATCAAGCCAATGAAAACTCTCGTCTATACAAGGTAAGAACCAAAGTCTGGCATGACAGGAAACTCAAGATAAGAAAAGAATTCAAACACGAAAACAAAGTGTTGCTCTTTCATTCAAAATATAAATTCAAGCAGCCAAAGCTCAGATCTCGCTGGCTAGAACCATATGTAGTAAAACATCAATATCCATCCGGACATGTTGAACTATATGGAAAAGATGGAAAAACATTTATTGTTAACGGCCATCGACTCGAGTTATATCATAAAGAAGAAGATTATAATGACCAAAGGGAAGCAGTTACTCCCTTCTTTTTGAAAGAATAAACTACAGAAGAAGGAGTCTAGCTAACGACTCTCTTAAAAATTAAGCGCTTCTCGAGAGGAAACCCGTGCTTTATTTAAATGTGGAGGAGTCCCTCCTCCATACAATTCCACTCATATCCTTTACTTACTTTTAAAAAAAACCTAAAAATATTTTCTTTTTGTGTGTTTTTGCCTGTTTACTTTTATACGAGTATTATAGCTCAAATCTGGAAAATTATGAAGTATGCTCAAGGATAGCTTTCTCACAAGCTACATTTCTCTATGCCCCGGAAAGTACCGTTTTCCCTTAATTTTCCCTTTTTTCTAGTTTATCAGTTATCACATTGAGGGCAATGTTCAACTTAAGTGTGGAGGAGAGCCAAATAGGAAAAATTAATCAAATCTCTCCATGTTTTCCCTGCCAAAGTTTTCATGAAAATTAATATATACTTTCCCCTAAAATAAAAATGCTCTTAGTAAGGCAAATCCACCCGGATTTGACACTATAACTAGCACAAAACCAGTCCACTAAATTATGAGAATTTTAAGCCTTAGAATATATTCTGGTATCCACCTTTGGTACCTAAGATAATTGATGCCTTTAGCTTGTTTGAGTTAAGATTTCAATGAAATTACACGTGTCACATCTGTCGTTACGGCTGTGTATTTGTAATTTGTCACCTTTTCTAGAACAATGGTATTGGTTGAAAATTATATTTGAGTGAGCCGGTAATTTAGAAGCTCTAGAACTTGTGCTTGATCATTATTTACTAGACCGAAGCCAGATTAATTTATAAGCAAAATTATATGTTATGAGGAGAAATAAATCTCGAAAGTTCATGCATCACTCCCTTTTAGTGCTGATTGTTGAAGTACAAAAGATTGAAGAAAATTGCTCAAAATGAAGTTTCGTGCCAAGCCTTGGTTATAAATGGTGCAAAAAAAAAGTTTAAAGTTTCAAGGCTTAACGGCACAAGAAATCTGTCAATGCTATTATCCCTCATCAGTATAAAGTTACACCCCTTTGGTCATGTTTATGTGTCAAGTACAAGCCTATGGTAGCTGTTTAGATTATGTATGTGCATCTGAGTGACTTCATAATTATAAACCCTATCTGAGTGGCTCAAGTGAATTAAAAATCAAACACATTTCCTTGTAAGGTGCACTGTTATCTGTCTATGCCGGAAAATTTAACTAAGCCAGTAAACACTTGTAAAATCAAAATTTTTCTCCACGTCACAACAAATGATCTTGTTTTTCTTGGTTTATATTTCTTGAGGGCAAGCAACAGCTAAGTGTGGAGGGATTTGATAACTACTAAATTATACATATTTTTAGTGGCGTTATTTATATATATATTTTATCATTTCTCGTGAACTTTCGATACTTAATAGCATAAATTATGTGTAGGTTCACTTGAAGTCATCCCGAGCACAAAAGAAATAAAGTTCAGCTGTTTACGTTTATTGGAAAGCAAGCTAGAAGAAAAGAAAAAGACTTAAGGCTAAAAAAGACCTAAGTACGCCGCACTTACCCTAAGTGCGCCGCACTTCCAAGCGAATTCAAGATATTAAAGTCAAATAAATGAAGACGCATTTAATCACCAAGTACGCCGCATAAATAACATTGTTCACCAAAATTCCTACCATAACTATGAAGAAAAATTAAATGGAATTAAATACCCCTCGCATTTACACCCTAAGTGCGCTACACAATTTTTCTTGTGCGCCGCACTTTTACCCCAAACTTAGCCTATAAATTTAGATGAATTTCACACACATTCAATCATCTCCAACGCAAATATCTCTCATATAAGAATCATCTCTTCATCATCATACTCATAAACACCATAACCTCTTGACGATTGAAGATCAAACCAAGAAGAACGAAGAAGAATGTTATCATAGTTCTGGTAAAATAAAGGTTGTATTACGATTCCATACTTGTTACGGGTAAATTTTGATCCATATTCTTACCCAGATATAGTATGTTTCTTGTTTATCAATTTAATCTTGTTATGAACTTCATATCCTTGAGAGGGTAAATCTCTCATGACTACTTAGATGAAAATAATATAATGAATAAGCGTTTGGTGTAATTACGATCTTGTTAATCTTAAGATTATGTTATAATCCTATCATGTCTTATCTTATAAACTTTGATTATATGATCACACCAGTATAGGTTGAAAGACCCGTTGTGATCTATATAGTTATAAAGATTTGTCTATGATCTTTATCGTCTGTGACGAGAAATTCACTTGCGTTAATTGATAAACAAAATAGATTTGATATAAGAGTAACTGGATTATTTGAGTAACACATTTAATCAAGTTAACTAAATATAAGTCTTAAGTTAAACATGTTAATTTGTGAAAACATTTTATAAATTAAAGTCCTAAGTCTAAGACTGTAACTATCACCATTGCTTATAAGTTATATGAAATTATCTGAGTAGTCATCTTTCTCATTATTGAATTAAGTTTAGTTTATTTCATTCTATTAAAGTTTATTTTTCAGCTGATTATTCGACACTACGCAAATCCCTATGGATGACATGGCCTTACCTAAAAAGATTGTACTACATACGTGGGTTATACTTTGACCTGTGTGTTTCCTTCTAATAACCGGTAATCTCAGTCTTATAAATTTAAAGCTTTCAAAACACATCACAACTTAAAATAAAAAAAACTCTTAAATCAACAACACCTCAATCCCAACTTCTCAATAGTGCCTCTACCTATCCTCTAACAGTCTAAATGTAAGAAAGTAATGACATAACGCTACTAGAAATCATGCCAGCACCAACGGAATTTCACCAACAATCATTGACTCATTGGTAAATTACTACTTTACCAAAGAAGATAAGAAAAACAAGATTTATAATTTACCAACGACGTAATTGTTGCTAAATTCGTTGGAACTTAGTTGATATTTGGCAAGAAAGTTCCCGCTAATTTTAAAGAGAGAGAGTAGAGAGAGAGAGTTGGGTGACGAGAGGAGAGGAGAAAGAGAGAGGAGAAAAAGAAAGAAATATTAGATTAGAGAGAGAAACATCAACCACTCTAAATGCTTTCCTAAGCCTTCCTTTTATAGGTAAGAAGGAAGGACTTGGAGGCAATTGGGGTAAAGTACTTATTACATGCTAGTCCTTCCCTATTTGCACTACTTAATCCCTATTCTATTAATCTTTGATAAATGGCCATGTAATCAACACTTTTTTATGTTTTTAACAATCTCCCCCTAAGGGGCGATTACATATTCCTTACAAAAGTATGTGGATTAACAATCTTGGGTCTTCCTCCAACGTACTCCTCTAGCCTCATAAGCTACTCTCTGCGCTTGAGTACCTTATCAAACTTGTCAACCATCTCGTTTGATTTCTTGACATCCATGTCAATCCAGTCTCTTCCCTTCAACCGTTTGTTACCGGTGCCAACTTGTTCCTTTTCACCATGTCAAGCAGGTTTTCTCGAATCTTAATAATATTACCATCATAGAACTTCTTTACTTCACTTAGCTTCATAAAGGATTTGATATTGTGTTGGTTGAGATACACAACTCCTTTATGTGTTTTAGACATTGTGAATGGTATCCTTTGGTCGATTCCTTCAAAGAACATCATAGGTTTGGTAAGGTTGAGAGTTTGCTGATAACTTTCCACACCTAGTTGAATATCTTCAACCATGTTTTGAATCACGACTCTTCTAATGAACAAGAGAAGTGCATTGTTGAAGTCTTTCACAAATTCCAATTGGAGATAGTGAAGTTTATCTTGGACTTGGAGCAAATACATATCCTCTACATCATTTAAACTGAGTCTAGGAAGATCTGCGTAGCTAAACTCATACTCTTGATCATCAGATCTCCTGACCACAATTGATGATAGGAAACCATAAACCCATTTCTTCTTTACTATAATACAAACAACTGATTTGATCCTTAAAACTGAGTAGATGTTTCCTTTAGTTTTGGTACTCATTTATGCTTTGAAGAAGTCACATATGCTATCTTCCAAATGTGGATACCATTAAGGGCTTCACAAATGTAACGATGAGTTTTTTTTGCACCATCTATCAGAGATCATATCCTTTATACCTTGTTTGTACGTGCAGCATAGTGCTTGGTGATAGAAGTAGTGTACTTCTCTTCCGTACTCTACACAAGGTAGTAAAAGTCATTCTTGTAGAAAGAGGGATGTGGTTTTGTATTTATGGACATGTGTCTTTCAAATGTTATGGGTTTTGACACTTCATCTTCATCATTATTCCACTTTGCTTCTGTTAACACTGCTGCTGATAATGCCTAAATTATATATGTTTTTGGTGGCGTTATTTGCATTTATTTTATCATTTCTCATGAACTTTTGGTACTTAATAAAGTATATTTGCTATTATAGGTTCATGATATGTGTCGTGGAAGAAAACAGAAGAATACACGAAGAATTGAAGCTTAAACGAAGAAATAACTAAAGTTTATGATTTCCCGACACCTGTTTGTTTTGGCCATAACTCGGTCATACGAACTTAGAATAGGTGTGTTTGGTGATATTGGCTTAACAAACCAAGGATCCAAACACCCTTTCAAACCACCATCACCACCATCATCTACCACCACTCTCCACCATCAATTTCCAGATTTGAATCCATCAAGGAAGTGTTAGTGAAGTGTATTTCGAAACTATAAGCTATTGTGACAGAATTGTTCATAGTTTTGGGTTTTGCTTTGAATATAATAAAGTGTTCTTGAGAAATTCTTGTGAATCACCATCATTTGCTCTTAGAATTTGGTATAATCTTGTTTATCCTTTGAATATGATTATTATTGAATTGTTTGAGTTCATTATGTGTTTTGTTACTTCTTTGATCATGGAGTACTAGTTCTATGTTTGTTTGGGCATTATGTGATCTTTGATATGGAGCGTTTGGATATGTGTTTATTGAAATGGTTAAATATGATTTTCTAAGTGTAAAGGCCGAAAGGATACTTATAAACTTATGTTTTATCATTCCACTTATTATATTGGTTATAATAACTCATAAAGGCCGAAAGGATTTGTTGTTATTAATCGATATAATCACTCGTTATATTTAAAGGCCGAAAGGATTTATAACTTGTGATATTTTTATTCTCCAAACTTATAAACACTATCCTAAACATCTCATTATCCTAGTGATCATTGCCTAAACAAACATACTTTAATCATTTGCTTGAATCATCTCTTTATTGCTTTCTTTGCAATATTCAATTTATGTACGTTTTGGTTAATTTGATCCGTAACCATCTTATTAACCTTCGCACCTTAATTACAAACTGTGAAAACTTCAATTCTCGTGGAACGACCTGGACTTACCTAAAAGCTATACTATACACGAACGGGTATACTTCTTGAGAGTTGTGTTTTTAGTAAAAATTGGTATTTCTAGTATTATAAATTTAAAACTTGGAAAACAAACATTAAGTTTTTGGCGCCGCTGCCGAGGAATTATTTAAGTTGTTATTAGTTTGTTGCTTGTTTTAGGTGCAATTTTGTTTCACAAAATTTTCAAACTCGCCGTACCGTTTTCTGGCAAACGGAACCCAAAAATTGTTTTTTTCTTCACGAAGTACGCCGCACATCCTTTTTGTGCGCCGATTTTCCTAAAAACCCAGGAAGTACGCCATACTTTACCCAAGTACGCCGCACTTTCTGCAAAATTTCAAAAACCAAAACCTAAACCCCCAATCTGCTAGTCTTATGTTCTATAATCATTTGAAATTGTATTTTATCTGATTATATGCCTTGTGTATTTGTAATTATCTAGTTTATCATAATATTCGAAGAAAAAAAACATAAAATTTCTGAAAATCTGGCGCACTTTTCCTAAAGTACGCCGTACCTATCAAAAAAAATTATTTTATTTATTTATCCTTAATTGCTATATATAATTAGTCAAGGGGGATTGGGACTCTTAGTTTTCTAAAGTGTTTACTTATAGCATTGCGTGAGGACATGTCAATTGTTTAGTATGGGGGATTTTGGTATGTGCTTAATTACACATAGCTTTTACCTATTAAAACGGGCTTAAAAGACTAAAAACATATCAAAAATACATTGTATTTGTGTGTTTTGCATTTATATTGTGCAGGGAACGGATATCGACAAAAAGACAAAAGCCAAAACGGACAAAACCGGGCACGGGATTGGAAAGAGCGTAAAAAGTTAAAGTCAAAGTCAACAAGTCAAAGAACACAAACCGAAGCCGAAGATATAAGTATCTTATTGGGCCAACCCGTACCCCACTTAATGGGTCGGATCAGCCTATAAGTACTTATTTAATAATCAAACCCAAATACCCTTTTTATTAAATCTGGCCCAAACCATTTAACTAAGGCCCAAAACCCAGCTAACCATTGTTAGCCCGTTAACCTTGTAACCTTTTCACAGTTAGTCCTTAAGGAATAACACTACTAGTCCTTAAGGACTAACACATTTAGCACCTACATCCCTTAACCCCCGTTATCTCTCTTACCAGTCAAACAACCCAGTCATATACTCCACCTTTTCCCGCCTAAACAAACCCATCACTTTCCTACTTCAACCCCACTTCACAAACTAACAAGTCCACCTTGGCAATCCCATGGAAGCTTATTGGACAAAATTAATCAAGGGCTGTTATGAAGCTTGGAGAGGCACAAATGAAAATCGAGGGCTACGATTGATTTACTTGGAGAACACTCTTACACCCTCTTACAGAAGAAACACACCCCTGCATCCTTCATATTCTATAAATAGTGATAGGATTTCTTCATTGGAGGCATCTAGTTTTAGGAGTAGGGTAGTGTAGGTAGTTTATTTTCCAGCTTATTTAGTGCTTATTGTCTTTTAAAATTGTGTATTTCCTTTTAAAGTATTGTAACTTTCTTAAAGCATCAATAAAATTTAAGTTTGTTTTAAATTCGTGTTCAAGTCTATTTGTATACAGTGACGTTATTTAAATAAGCTCTAATCAGCTCATTGACTTGATAAAGCTTAAAAAAGCTATCTAAAACTATTCGAGTTTAAGCTTTATTGAAATTTGGCTGAAGATTTGAAATAAGCTGGATGGGTTTGGAATTTAGGTTTTAAGAGGTGTTTAGTTGAAGCTTAATGGATGATAAGATTACAAGGGAAGAGCTTATGGGTTTAGCTACAGCTTATGGACAATAAGTTGTAGTCCTGGAGCTTTAGGATCATTCAAATTGGCTAATGAATGCTGGTAATCTCTACATCCTTCTACAACTGCTTTAAAACTATTTTTAGCTTATTTCTTTGTGCTCATTTGCTTATCTACTCATCTCAGCTTATTCTATGCTTAACTATGCTTAATTTGTCTTAATTCAGCTTATTATGTTTAGATATTAGCCTAGAATAGTTTAGAATTAGTTTAAATTTAAACTGCTTAGATATTTTTGGTCTACACCGCTTATCATTGTAGCTTATCTGTTAGTGCTTATTCTTCTTGGAATCATGCTTAATTGTCTTTCATAGTCTTAAGTGTTTATCTGTTTTTAACTTTTAGAGCTTATCTAAGCTTATTTTGATCTGTTTCAGTTTTATAATTAATTTGGAAAACAATTTATTTAGTTTATAATCTGTTTTCAAAATCCTAAGGTTAAATTTGTCTTAATCAAGCTTAAAATGCATTTTTAGATTTTAAAGGGGTGTTTGGCTTAGCAGTTTTAACCAAGGGTTAAAACTGCTCTTGCACTTTTTGTTTTAAAATCTATATTAGATTGGCTTAAAATCATAATTAGTGTTAGTTTAAAGGATGTTTGAATAAGTTTTGTTTAAGTTTTAAGGTTTAGTTAATGAATTTTTCATGTCCGCTTGATTTATATTTCTTGAATCTATTAGATTTTGATTTAGAATGAGATTTATGTTTTTGATTGGTAAAATGATTTCATAAGTTTCATATTTGATTTGTTCTTGAATCTTTAAAACTGATCTATTGTTTTTACAAATGGAGTTCAAAACAGTCAAGTATGCCAGTTTCATTAGTTTAAAAGTCATTTTTCTTTAGCAAATTTAAGCTAGCTTTAGTTAGATTTAGGATCTAATTTTGCTTATATAAGCTCACTAGGGTATAAGCTTAATATGTTTTAGCTTATTTTTACATTTAGTAATCATTTAGTATCTTAAAATTAGGTATGTAGCAGCTAGTTTGTTCTCTAAAAACCAAAAAGCCAAAAAGATTTTAGCTTAACTGTCATTTTATTATGCCCTTCTTTTCTTGCTTATTTCTTTTTCTTGTTTGCTTAATTTTTGTTTTTAAATGTTCTTAAAGTCTAGGTGTTCAACTGTTTTTAGCTTGTAGTCATTTGTTTTAGCTTTTTGAATCTTAAATTTAAGCTCAAAATCTGTCTTAATATCTAAAAAGGTCAAAAGCATCAGTTAGTCTGTGCCATTTTCTTTAGCCTTTTTCTAGCTTAATCTAGGTGTCAAAGTTCTTATTTCCAGCTTATTTGTGTTCACTTAGATAGGTTCTTAATCTATTTTTGCCTTTTAGCTTCTATCAAGTGCTTATTTGTCCTTAAATATAAGCTTAAAGTTGTTGTTTATCCTTCATGTCCTGTGTTTTGATTTTATCTATCTTATAGCTTTTACTGCCTTTTAACTACTTTTATTGGCTTATTTTTGTTCATTAATGCTTATTAGGGTTAGGTAAACATATGTTTTTAGCTTATTTGCTTTCCTTGTTGCTTATTAAGCTTAAAAAATCCAAACAGTTAGCTTTAGCCACTTAGCTTAAAAAGGGGCTAAACTGTCATTTTAGTTAGCTTATTACTAGCTTATTTTCAAGTTTTATAAAAAGTTCTTTTTTTAGTTTTCCATTTTTGCTTATTTTATAACTTTTTAAAAAGAAAACAAAAAAATGTTTTTATAAAAACAAGGTCATAGGGGTTTAACCTTGACCTCCCCCTTCAAAACACCAACACTTACACCAACAACACTCAGCGCTGCAAACTCGTCCCTGGGTTTTTTTCGTTAAGACTCCCACCCACATTTCTTTTATTACCTTTTTGCCTTATAAGCCTTTCAGCCCTTTTAGCTTAATAACAGCTTATTTCGATAAGCTGTTTGTACCCTTTTATTTTTCTTAAGTTCTAAACTGTACAAAGGACTTTTCCTGAATTTTTCAGATTTTTCCAATTTAGTTTAGTATTTTTAATTAAATTGTTAGTCCCTAAAAATGGTTTTTAGAATACAATAAAAATAAAATAAAAGTCAAAAAAACATAATTCTTTTTTCTAAAATTATTTTTTAATCAATTTAGGACATTAAAAAGTAAAAAAAAAAAAAATTTTGCATTTGTGTAGGTTAAAATATTGATAATTCTTTAGGATTTTTTAGAACTATGGATTTGATCCCGTTATCGTTTCCGTATTTTACCCTTATTTGCTTTCGGTTTTCGCTTGTCCTTTATTTGTTTTTGTGCATGTTATAGTAGAAAGTAGAATCCAAAAATCAAAATCATTGATTATTCAAATCACGCGATACACAACGTAACCTCGATTTTCAATACACCCCCTCCGGGCGAATACACTCGGAAGGTTTTGGATTTTACTTTGGATAAAAGTATCTCCTTCTTAAAAACCTACAGAAGTACTTTACCTCACTATCGTCTTTATATTTGATACTTTTAAGTTATAAAATATATATATATAGGTATTAAGCATTTAGACTTTATATATATATTAAAAAAAGTAAATTTTATACTATATATAAATAATGATATATATATATATATATATATATATATATATATATATATATAGTTAAAGTCATATCAAATTTTTGGCGCCGCTGCCGGGGAGGTGTGTGCGATTATCAAGTTTACGTTTGAAGATTAGTGATTTGAAGACCCTTCCCCGTGAAGTTATTATTTTTATTTGTGAATATATAAAATATCAAAAAATACAAAAATATTTTATTTTCTCATTTTATTTGTGGATCCATAAAAATAATTACAAATACTTTTCCTAAAGTATTTAAACTACCAAAAAAATTAAATACACAACAAAAGAAACCGTGATGTCAATTGTCAAATCGGCTCACCTTTAGATTGCAAACTATAAAGAGAGGTATAAGGAGGGTTGATCCGACGAACATCGACCCGAAAGGAAAAGATTTTTAAAATGCTTCGCACTTACCCGCTCCTCTGCTTCTTTGTGCATTATCTAGAGAGCTACCATACGCCTTTGATTTATCGGTCCCAAAAATATTTTTCTTGTTTAAAATACATAAAAAAATTAAAAATAAATAAAAATTCAAAAATACTCTTCTTAATCTCATTTGTTTAATTCTAATGTCGTCATACAACCGACGTGGTTGTTTCAAGTGTAGAGGTCCGTTTGGCGGTTTATTTTGTCGACCATCTATGTATGAGCGGTATAGAAGAAATTATACGAGCATATTTTGTTCTATATGCTGTTTTGAATCGGGAAATGCATTCATCGATGATCTAATTACAAACTCTTTTATTGATCTTTCGAATTCTTCTGACCACCCTCCACAACCCCAAACTCACTCGTTTGATCCAAGTGGTGATCCACCACACGTTCTGTTCATCTCTAATCCGGAACCGTGTTACAATGAAAACTTTGACAATAATTTTCCACAAACTTCACCAAGTTTTTCACAACAATATCTTTGTTGTACTCGTTGTAGGGGTGCTCATAAGACTTTTTAATGTCAACAATTGATATTCTATGAGTCGGAAACTTGCTACAATCAAAACTTCGATGATACTGTTTCACAAAATTCATCGAGTTTTCCTCAACAATATATTTGTTGTGAAAACTGTGGGGTCCTCATGAAAGTTTTCAGTGTCAACTGATGAATCAAAACTACTTTGAGCCTAATCTTAGTTATTCCGGTTTTGACCAACCTTCACAGTATCCTATCGATCAATCACCTCCTCAAGAAATGAGTATCCAAGATATGGATGATCTGAAGCAGCAGTGTTTAGATGAATGGAAAAGTATGATTATTCAAATTCAGATCAAAGATTATCGTAATGAGAGAATAGATATTCGTTATAGAAGGGAATGTGAAATTAAGATTGACGAGCTTAAGGGAAAATTTAATGGAATGAGTATTAAAATTAATAAAAAGAAAGAGCTTCGGCAACTAGAGCAGGCAGCTAATGTTAGTAATCATACTCCCGAGCCTTCGCGACGTTTCAATTCTATTTACTATGATGACAAGGAGAGTTCTATTGCAATCACACCCGACTTTCCGATTATGAACTCTCTCATAATGGAGGATGAGCTTCTTGACACTATTCCAGAAACGGAATTGGACGAAGAAAATGAGTCTAGTGTTGAGGACCTTAACCTAACCCCAAGTGAGTCCGAGGATTTATCCGAGGATTTATCCGATATTGAAAGAGAGTGTGATATGCCCGTTTGTGATGATTTTACGACCTTTTCTAATCATATATTTGATTCTAACGACGATTTTACCTCCAGTGATGACGAGTCACTTTCGGATGAGGACGTTCTGGAAGAAAATTTCAAAATTTATTTGAACCCTCTTTTTGATGAAGAAATCATTTCTACTAAGATAGATCCGCATCACTTTAATGCAGAATCTGATCTTATAGAATCGTTGCTTAATCGAGATACTTCGATAGTTTCTTCTCCTAAGTTTGATTCTCTTCTCAAGGAGTTCTCCGGTGAACTCGCTCATATCAATTTGATTTCTCCATAAATTGATGAAGCCGACTTTGATCTAGAGGAAGAAATTCGTCTTGTTGAGAAATTGTTGTATGATAATTCATCTCCTTGACCTCCGGAAGAACTTAATTCTGAAAATTCTAATGCTGTAATCGAATCTTTCTCCCCATATCCTATCCCCGTTGAGGGTAGTGACTCTCTTATAGAGGAGATTAATATATTTCTTGCTCCGGATGACTCGATACCACCGGGTATTAAGAAAGATGACTATGACTCGGAAGGGGATATTCTTTTTCTTAAAGAATTGCTTAGTAATGATTCCTTTTCCCTTCCTAAAAATAAGTCATTTCATTTTGATCGTTATTATGATCCATCATCTCATCGTCCTCCTGCGAAACCACCGGATGATGATGGAATTCACTTTGATATTGAGCTCGATACGGGGATTTTGACTGCTAAAGTAGTGGATGATATTTCTGAACATTATGTTCTTATTCCTAGTATTTTACCCACCCATCCCACCCGTTGTCCAGTGATTAACACTTTGCTTCCATTTTCATCCGAAAATGAGAACAAAGTTTTCAATTCTGGTATTCTTGCTTCTAATGAGGAGAAATCTCCTCATCTCTTATCTCATTGGGGCTTTAAAGCTTTCCGGCTCATTTATGAAAGCCCGATGATGATTTCTGGAGGGGACATTCCTATCTTGGATGTTCTATTTCTCCATTTCTATCCTCCTTGACCAACTCAAGTATGGGAGATCGAGTCAAGCTCAAGACTCGGTTAACAAAAATAAGCGCTTCGTGGGTGGAAACCCATGCTTATCCTTTTAGTTTTATTTCTAATAAATGTGTTGTGAGGAGGCTCGCCTCTACCTTTCTCGTGTTTTGTGTTTTGTGTTGTATGTCTAGGATTGCCTGGATTTTTGAAGCCTCTCGTGCTCGTGGTTTTTGTCCTTCGTTCACTAGAGCTTCACATCCTCAGCTTCATTATGGGAATCCAATATC
>BQNB010025976.1:2574-59066 GCA_026074375.1 Tanacetum coccineum
TATGAAGTCTACGTGCAACATGTCTACCTTATTTCAAGACTTCTTTTATTTCATGCTCGTTATCTTTTTACCAAACTTATTTTATGCTTCCGCTAAACTCTGAATTTCGTTGAATTATTGTAAACCTATTTATATTTTGTCAATATAACAAGTATGATTTTCAAAACGTGCCTTAGTAGTCATTCTTTGTACCTTGTGGTTGAGATGCATGACACGTCACGCCCCTGGACACTTATTCCGACGGGACCTCATTTGGGGGTGTGACAGATTGCTATCTAGAGCCCATGTTATAAAGAACCAGGTAGTATATACTAGGTCTGGTCTATAACCAGTATTTGATCCTTACGTGCCCTTTTGCCTATATATGCGTTTACGTGTGCCTTATACGTGCCTTTGCTATAACGTATACGTAAGTATCATTTTGCCTTGAACTTGTTATGCTATGGGTTTATCTTTCCTAGCTTTTACATTGCTTTGTGTTTATTTTTGACTTGCGTCTTGATGAGGTGTCATTTTATACACTTTTTCAGGGGCATTTAACCCCTTAAATCATGCATTTATGCCCAAAATAGGTACTTAATCGTTCCTTTTTAGGTATTTAGCATTTGGAAGGCATTTGGAGGAAATATACGTGACTTGGGCTCATTTAGAGAAGAAACAGACAAGACTACAGACCAACACCAAGCCTCTTGAAGATTTGTGCTCACAAAGTCTGGAGACAGCGTCACCAGTTCTACACGACGCCGTCACAACCCACCTAGTGACGACGTCATAACCTTTCATGACGGTGTCAGCACGCTCTGACTCGCACGCAGACCTAGAAGATTCTACTCATGACGGCATCACGATTAAGACGCAACGCCGTCACAACGATTTTCCTATAGATACAAACCTGAAATTAGGGTTTTATGTGTGTAACTTTAGAGTAAAAAAGTAGGACAAACCATAGTTTGTTTGGTAGCTTATTAGGACGATTTTAAGGCTTCAAAACCCTATTGTATCTCCTTCAATTCATGTTTTAATCAGGTAAGACTATCTTAATCATTCAATATGTCTTGTTGTTTAATTCTTTATTGTTCTTGCTTCATCTTTAACATGCTTGGCTAAACCCCTTATTATGTTCATTTATGATTGTATGAAACCTAGAATGTTAATCTTAGTGGTGTTGCTTCTTGTGATGGATATGCATGTTAGGCTTTAGAAAACCAGCTTTTGTCTATATCGTTGTTGATATGTCTAAGGAAACATGATTGTGTAGAAAGGATACCATCGGTAACAATCTTCATACTACCTTACCCTTAATATGGTTGATCCACTTTTTAATATATTTCAAATGCATTTAATATACTCTTGGGGGTCGGGTAATAGTCTTCATACTACCTTACTTTGTGTTTTGCCTCAACAGAATATTAAATAGATGGCGGCTTCGTGTAATCTGTTCATGACTTAGGAAATAATTACATAAATCATCATAAGTGTGACAAAGCAATAACACTAGGAGAAGCAATCTAGAGAGTAATACATGAGTAAATGAATACAATTTTTTTATTATATTGTTATCACCAGCAGCATAGTTTATTATTTAGTTTAATAGCTAAAACAAACCAAACCTCTCAAATATATGATTTACTGCTTTCTTATAAATACAAAAATACAAAAATAATCTTCTCTCAACCCTTAGAATTCTATTAGACCGTGATCAGGCCTTCCCAACCAATTCCCCTAAAGAACGATAACAACCCTCGAGTCTTGCATATACTGCTACTACTACAACGGTTAGGTACTCTGTCTAGGGAGTTGTAAAAATTCTTGTAGAAGTCCCTTACGACAACCGCATCAAGTTTTTGGCGTCGTTGCTGGGGAATAGTTTGGTTTTGAACATAGTTTACCTTAGTTTACTTGCTTGAATCCTTTCAAGTAAGAATTTAATTTCCGCATATTAGCTTTCCCGTAGTCTATCTTTTCTTCGTATTATCTGTTTTTGTAAATCTGTCATCATAACACGTAACACCGTTAAAAGGTTAACACAACCGCTCGACGAACTCGAAAGAGAATTCCGAAGGCTTAGGAGAGCCGCCTGCCGTCTACAGCTAAACGAATCTCTAGCTATAGCCAGAAGAAACCTCTTTGATGACAAAGCATCTTCCTCTAACAACACTGGAGTCAAACTGCCAACCCCTCCTAGACCCTTACATGAATATTCTTACCCTAATTCCTCCGGTTTTCAAAACCCATTCATCCTTCCAGCCGAACAAACCGGAAGAATCATCGATGCACGTGACATCTTGTTAATTCAAGGAACATGCACATTCCAAGGATTGAGAAACGAGGACCCCCTCGGTCATGTTAAGCGCTACTTAAGTATCATTGATAACATACAAGCTGATGGAACCACAAGGGATACATCTAGTGATATCCTGATATTCCAACAACATCATGGAGAATATCTACAGAAGCATGTACTCTAGGTAGACTGGGAAAGACTTACTACAAAAAGTCCCTCATCATGGCATCGACCTTTGGCTCCAAGTCCAAATTTTTTATGACCACGTCATTCCCGTCACAAGACGAACCATTGACCAATCGGCCGATGGTAAGATTCGTGACCGAAACGCCGAAGAATCCTGGGCATTATTAGAGGACCTAGCCCTCTATGACAACGAAAGTTGAAACGACCCAAGGGATTTCGCTAAGCCGGTCAAGGCAATCGCTTTGCCTCAAGATTTCCCAAGTACATTCGACCGTCCTCATCGAGCTCGAAAATCAAGTCCAATGCTTGATGGAAGCTCATTTTGCTCGGTGAAAATGCACAGCGCCAAGCTCGGTTACATGGATTCATTCCATGACACACAACCTACAGCAAGTAAACAAGTCCACTACACACAATCATTCATGTGATGACTCAGCGACTTCGTCCCTCTAGATACGACATCTTTCTAATACTACAGGCGAGGCGGTAGGTGCAGTGCTAAAGATCATAGCCAACGACATACACCTTAGTTTACTAACTCTCCATCACAGCGCATCATTTACACTCTTTTTATACACGCCGAGAAAGCTGGGCGACACCGCATCTAGTTCTCGCATATCATTAGTCTCTTTCGAATGCTCCGAGATAAAACACCTCATCTATCTCACGGTATACACACAAACTAGACAACCTTCATTCTGGACAGACAGTCCACTCAACCAAACCATAGGATGGTTATCCTATGTTAAATGGTTCATGTTTTCCTTAAGCATATTTTAATTAAAATGCGTTTAGTAAGTATTAATTTGATAAGCTCCAGATAAGCTCGTGTTTAACCCTACTAGCCTTTTTAGCTCACTTAGTTAATCTTTTACAACAAAAGCTTAACTAAGCTACACTTCCTTTTTCACTCCTAAAATCTCTCAAAAGGTCAGAATAAGCCATTTGGAAGATAAGCCAGTTCTGGATAGGCTTATAGGGCTTATTCTAAATTAATATTAAGCTAGCTTGTAGATTAGCTCATTTGAGCATTTGTTTGATCCTTGTTTGAGATAGGATCAAGGTATGATCTCTTTTCACTTGAAATTTTGCTTATTCTATGTTCTGCTTATTAATCTGCTTAATCATGCCTATTGTTGCTTATTTCTGTTTTATATTGCTTATTATTGCTTTACAAAGATTGCTTATTATTTTTATGTCATTAGTCTAGACTTCTTTGTAATCTGTTTGAATTTAGCTTAAACTGCTTATTGAGATTGCTACTTGTTGAATGCTTATTAGTTTTAAGAAAGTTCTGTTAAAGTCCTTAAATAGGATATGCTTATCTGGTTTTTTAACTTTTTTCACTCTTTAAATATCTGTTTTGTTAGCTTAAAATGGATTTTTTTCCTCAAATCCAAAGGAGGTTTGGCATAGCAGCACTAACTGATGTTAGTACTGCTAGTCCAGCCTTTTTGGCCTAAACCAAATTTGATTAGCTTAAAATAGGTCTTAGTAACAGCTTTTATAAGTTTTTAAAATCTAAAACACATTTTCATGGTCTTTTGCATAAATGGTTTAAAACTGTGATGTTGTTGCTCATTTAAAAATTGCTAATTAGCTTCGAGATTTATAAAATGCACTTTATTATCCTTTTTATGCCTTCATGCATTAGAATAAAATAGTAATAGGTTTTGCATTTTTTGTCTTAATTTTGCCAAAAATTCTGTTAAGGTTCATTTTGTAGTTCATGGGGGGGTAGTATCAAAGTTTTAAAAGGTCCTGCAAAAGCCTTTTTTTTTTTATTGTCAAATTTAGATAAGCTTAAGTGTGTTTTAGCTTATGATTTTTCTTGCACAAGTTCATTAGAGTATAGGTTAGATATGTTTGAGCTTATATTAGTTTTTATAGCTCATTTACTAGCTAAAAATGTAGGCGCAAGTTGCTTAAATCCTTTTTGACCAAATTCAAAAAAAAACAAAAATCCTGGCTAACAGCCCTTTTTAAATGCTTTTATATAGCTTAAATGGTTTTTTTCAAAATGCTTAGATTTTGCTTTTCTTATTCTCCTCAGTAGGTACTAAGATTTATAGCTTTCACTTTTTAGCCTTTAGCTTGTGCATTAAGCCCCTTAAATTTAGCTTAGAAAGTAGCTTGTTAGCATGCTTGTCTGTTTTTAATGCATTCTGTCTTAGTGCTTTTCAGTCCCTTTTAGCTTATTTTATTTGCTTATTTTTAATCCTAACCCTATGTGGTATTCTGCTGCGTTGTATGATTTTTGCGGGTGTTACAGAATATCTGTTTTTGATCTGCAAATTTAGCTTTTTGTCTTTTTATTCAAAAACAAAAAATAGAGTGAAATGAATTTTCAGCTTTTTCAACTAGCTTTTTCATTGATCATTTGAATTTCAAAATAGTTTTTGAAAGCTGTTTTAAGTAGCTTATAGGACAAGTTATAAGGTGGTATAAGCTAGATTCTCATAAGGTTCCATTTGCTTATCTTAATATAAGCTCAAAGTTGTTCTTTGAGGCTGTTTGGTTTGCAGTTTAGTATAAGTGCTTATTTGATCTTGTAGCTTATGGCTTATCTATTTTGCTTGTTTTTAGCTCAGATTAGCGTATTAGGTTAGACTTAGGGTAGTGATAGCTTATTTAGCTATAAGTTTTAGCTTATTTCTGTTTTTAGCTAGCATAAGTATAGTTAAAAGCAAAATTTCCGTCTAAGTGTTGTCTGTTAGCTATTAAGCTCTTTTCCAGCTTATTTTCTAGTTTTAAAAAAGGTTGTTTTCACAAAAGTTATTAGTTTTTACCTAATTTACAACTAAATGTTTTGACTAAACTTGTTTTGGTTCCATTCATTGAAAACACTTTGTGTTATGGTTTTAAACTTATGTTATGATGTTGTATGGTGATGATCTTGTGGATAAATTTTTGACTCTGATCTTACATGAATGGGTCAATGTTATGTTTTAAACATCTCTTTTGAGTCGTTCTTTATATTCTTATGTTGTTGTGCTATGACTTAACACCCAAACGGTTGGTTCCGCTGCAAAATAAAGTTTTTGAAAGTTTTGAAAAAAAATAGCGAAAAGCAAGAGGCAGGATTCGAACCTGTGTCCTCTTGCTTTACACACACAAGTCCCACAAACACACACACTGTCCATCGCGCCTTTGGGTCTTTTTCAAAAACTCTTTCCTACATTTATTTCTTATACACATTTTGTTTTCCTTTTTATATTAATAAGCCGTAGCTTATTCTCAGCTTTGTAGGGCTTATTTTTCCAGCTTATTTTTAGTTATTATTTTTAGAAAATCAGTCTTATATTTTTACACTTTTAGTAATTTTCTTAGATTTTTTTTAGAGTAGGTTTAGTATTTTTAATCATTTATTTTCATTAAAAACTTTAAAAATTCATAAAAATAGAAAAATAATCAAAAAAATAAAATTCTTTTTTTCTGAAATTTTCTTTTATCATATTTTAGGCTTAGGTTTGAAATTTACTTTCGTAGGGTTAATATTTTGTAATTTCACTTTTTAAAGAACGGGATTTCGTTCTCGTTATCGTTTTCTTTGTTTTTAAGCTTTAAGTATCCTCGTTTTAAAATTTCCTTAGCTTTTTATTATTAGTTAGTAAATTAGGATTGGAAAAAGTAGAAAAATAATTTTAGGATTAATTTTTGATAATTTAGGGTTTTAATTATCGCGTTTCTTAAATTCCCGTTATTGTTTTTGTACTTAATTGTTTTCCCTTCCACGCTTTATTTGATTTTAATTGTAAAAATAGATAAACAAATCAAAAATCTTCGAAACCATTCAAATCATTGTCCAAATTAAAGCAAGGTCTCAATTTCATAATTCTTTGGGAAAAACGACCCGGTGATCACTTACCAGTTAAACGATGATATTTTTGTGTAGATTTTTACTTTAAATCTTTGTCCTCAAGGATTTTTAGTAAATTTCTTTGTACTTTAATATAATACGTATATACTTGAGCCGTATCAAGTTTTTGGCGCCGTTTTCGGGGATTTGTGTTTAAAGATTCCTTCGTTTGAATTTGTCGATCGTGATTTGGAGAACCTTTCGTCTTCGAAAGTTACGTCTTTAAAAAAAATCAAAAATTATAAAATTATAAAATATAAAAAGTAAAAAATATTTTTTCTTTTTCTTTTTACTATAAGTAGAAGTTTAAATAAAAATACAAAAATACAAAAATATTTGTTCTTCTGGATTTTTCGATTTTTATTTTGTTCTCTTAATTACTAAAATACACAATCAATTTAATTCTTTACTATGGAATTTGTGAATATCCATTAATAAGTTCCCGAACTTAAGATTCAAAATTTACCGTCTTGTGTCACTTACGAAAAAGGCGCACCTCTTTTGTGAAATAAGCTATTAGGAGCGTTGTTCCACGGAACTACGACCCGAAGGGACAAACGTTTTTAAGGTGATTCGCTCCCACTACGTCCCCCGTTTGCAAGTTTTACTTAAGGGAGTTACCCTAAGTTTGTTGATTATTCGGTGAAACAAAAATATTTTTGTGTATATATTTTTCTCTCTTCATTTGTTTTGTTTAGTGCATGCGCACTAGAAATTCCAACTTTCCAAATAAATCAACCGTAACCATTCCGAGACGTCAAAATAGAGGACGTGCTCCAAACGTAGTTGAACCCGAGCTTCGTACTATCGTTGAAGTTGCACCAATGGCGGAACGTACCATGGAAGAGCTACTCCAAGCACCCACGGAAGGGTATGGAGAAGCTATCGTTTTACCGGAAATTAATGCGGATCACTTTGAAATCAAAACGAATTTGTTACAACTAGTTCAAGCTAGCCCGTTTCACGGTTATGAGAGGGAAAATCCCCACGCTCATATTAATAGTTTCAAAAGGATTACCTCGACTTTACGATTTAGAGACGTACCGAACGATGTTATTAAGCTAATGATGTTTCCATATTCACTCGAGGGGGCCGCTAAAGTTTGGTACGAGAAAGAACCACCTAATTCGATCTTGACTTGGGAGGATCTCGTAACCAAATTCGTGAATCAATTTTTCCCTCCCTCGAAAACCACTCACTTAAAGAATGAAATTTCTCGTTTTACACAAAAATTCGAGGAGACTTTTAGTGAAGCATGGGAACGATTTAAGGAAATGCTTAGAGCTTGTCCCCACCACGGATTTTCGGAGTTAACTCAAGTAGATACTTTCTATAATGGTTTAAATGATAACGATCAAGACTCCTTAAATGCCGCGGCAGGTGGAAATCTTTTGAGTAAGACGACTAGAGAAGCTTTGAATATAATTGAAAACAAATCAAAAGTTCGTTATTCACGTAACAAATCGAATGTTTCTAGGATGAATACGACTTCTAGGGAAAGTGTTAGTAAAACGGATGAAAGAATTGATAAGCTTGCGGATCAAATTTCAACCTTAGTTGAGATTGTTTCTAAAAAAGTTGTCACTCCCGCTCCGGTTAAAGCGGTTGAGGAATCTTGCGTTACTTGTAGTGGGCCTCATGCTTGGTACAATTGTCCTAATACCGATAACAATCAATCTAGTGTTTGTGCGGCAACGGGTTCTTACAATCAAGTTAACCCTCCGAACCGTGCTAGCAACTACATGGCACCACCAGGTTTTGCTCTGGTGCAAAACAATGGTCAAAATAGGTTTAATCAAAATCAAGGTCAAGGGAATAATTTTAATCGGGGAAATAATTTTCATGGTAATCAAGGTTTTCAAGCTTCAAATAATCATGCACCAAATTTTCAAAACCAAGGTCCAATTACTCATGCTCCGAATTTTCAAAATCAAGGATTTCAAAACCCACCTTTTCAAGCTCATAATAATCAAGTTCAACAAGGAATTCCAAATGAATTTTCAGCTTATGCAAAAGCTAATGAGTCATTAATGAGAAATTTGCAAAGTCAAATTAATGAATTAAGTGGGAATTTTAGGAAACAAGAAGAAAATATTAGGAGAAATCTAGGAAACGATATGAGAAGTATTTTAGGAAGTTTCTTTCAAAACCTAGCCTTAACTTCGGGTACTCTTCTGAGTAATACCATTCCAAACCCAAAGGGTGAGATGAAAGCAATCACTACTCGAAGTGGTGTTGCTTATGAGGGACCCTTGATTCGTACTAATCCTTCTCCTAAAAAGGTAGTGGAACGAGAAACTGAGGAGACAACGGATAAGGAGCAAAATAATTTCTAAGGAAGTACCGCTCACATCCCACCTCCGGTAAACCCCATTCCGATTCCAGAACCCGATGTTCCAAAGAATTTACCTAAGCTGATTATTTCATATCCTTCAAGACGTAATGATCAAAAGTCCCATGACAAAGCTTCGAATCAAATGGAGAAGATCTTTCAAATCTTTCAAGATTTGCGCTTCGACATTAGCTTCGCGGATGCTTTACTTTTGATGCTAAGATTTGCTCCTACGATTAAGAATTTGCTTACGAATAAGGAAAAGTTGCTTGAATTAGCTAAGATACCGTTGAACGAGAATTGTTCGGCGATGCTCCTTAAAAAGCTTCCCGAAAAGCTTGGAGATCCCGACAAGTTTCTTATTCCATGTGATTTCCCAGGAATGGATGTATGTCACGCCTTGGCCGATCTTGGCGCGAGCATAAATCTTAAGCCTCTTTCCATTTGGAAAAAGCTTTCCTTACCCAAACTTACCCCCACACGAATGACTTTAGAACTAGCGGATCGATCTATTACTCGTCCTAAAGGAGTCACCGAAGACGTTTTTGTTAAAGTTGGGAAATTTCACTTTCCTACCAACTTTTTTGTTGTAGATTTTGAAGCCGATCCTCGGGTTCCTCTCATTCTTGGGAGATCCTTTTTGAGGACCGGTCGTGCTTTAATTGATGTTTATGGAGAAGAAATAACCCTTCGAGTTAATGACGAAGCCGTCACTTTTAATCTCAATCAAACTACGCGATACTCCTCGACATATGATGATACGTCGATAAACCAAATTGACGTCATTGATGTGGCTTGTGAGGAATTTTCTCAAGAAGTATTTGGTTTTTCGAATAATTCTTTGGGTGGCAATCCCACTCCGTCTTCGGACCTGATTCTTTCTTCTACTACCCCTTCGTTCACTCCTTTTGAAGGAGGAGATTTCATTTAGGAAGAAATCGAGACTATCTTACAAACTCCGAATGAGTTTACTGATTTGGATGATGATTTCTACGACACGGAGGGAAATATTCTTTACATTGAGCAATTGTTAAATGAAGACCCGTCTCCGAATCTCCCTCCAAAGAAGAATGAGGACCTAAAGCAAAGTGAAGTAATCAAGGCAAAACCTTCAATTGAAGAGCCTCCGGAATTAGAGTTAAAAGACTTACCATCTCATTTGGAATATGCTTACTTAGAAGAAAACGATAAGTTACCCGTGATTATTGCAAAAAGTTTAAAGATGATGAAAAAGAAGCCCTCTTAAAAGTGCTTAAATCACGGGTAAAGATGATGAAAAAGTGCTTAAATCACCGATATCAAGGGTATCGACCCTCGTTTTTGTACTCACAAAATCTTGATGGAGGATGATTACAAACCCACGGTTCAAAGTCAAAGACGGGTTAACCCAAAAATTCACGAGATAATCAAAAAGGAGGTCCTAAAACTTATTGATGCCGGAATGATTTACCCGATCTCCGACAGCTCATGGGTTAGTCTCGTGCATTGTGTTCCCAAGAAAGGTGGTATAACCGTTGTTGCTAATGAAGAGAATGAATTAATTCCGACACAACTAGTTACCGGGTGGAGAGTTTGTATCGATTATAGGAAATTAAATGAAGTGACTCAAAAAGATCATTTTCCATTACATTTATGGATTAAATTTTAGAAAGATTAGCCAGAAATGAGTTTTATTGTTTTCTAGATGGATTTTCAGGGTATTTTCAAATACCAATAGATCCCCAAGACCAAGAGAAAACTACTTTCACATGCCCGTATGGAACTTTCGCGTACCGTCGCATGCCTTTTGGCTTGTGTAATGCTCCCGGTACTTTCCAACGGTGTATGATGGCCATATTCCATGATATGATCGAAAAGACTATGGAAGTGTTTATGGATGATTTCTCGGTTTTTGGGGATAGTTTTGATTCGTGCCTCTCCAATTTAGAAAAGATGCTAAAACGGTGTGAAGACACAAATTTAGTTCTAAATTGGGAGAAGTGCCACTTTATGTGTAGAGAAGGAATTGTGTTAGGTCATAAAATTTCGAAGTCGGGAATTGAGGTCGATCGTGCTAAAGTCGATGTTATCGCTAAGCTCCCTCACCCGACTACCGTAAAAGGTGTTAGGAGTTTCCTAGGTCATGCGGGTTTTTACCGACGTTTTATCCAAGACTTTTCCAAAATAGCTAGACCAATGACTCACCTTCTTGAGAAGGAAACACCGTTTGTGTTTTCTAAGGATTGTATTGATGCTTTTCAGACTCTTAAAAAGAAGCTTACCGAAGCTCCGATCTTAGTTGTCCCAGATTGGAACCTACCTTTCGAACTTATGTGTGATGCAAGTGATTTCGCGATTGGTGCGGTTTTAGGACAACGAAAGATGAAGCACTTTCAGCCTATACATTATGCTAGTAAGACAATGACAGAAGCTCAAATTCATTACACTACCACGGAAAAGGAAATGCTTGCCGTTGTGTATGCTTTTGAAAAGTTTCGGCCATATCTTGTCTTATCTAAAAGCATAGTGTATACGGATCACTCGGCTTTAAAGTACCTTATGAACAAACAAGACGCTAAGCCGAGGTTGCTCCGGTGGGTTCTTCTCCTACAAGAATTTGATATCACCATCCGTGATAAAAAGGAAGTGAGAACCTTGCGGCAGATCATTTATCTAGACTTGAGAATCCTCATAAGGATGTGTTGAAAACAAGACATAAATGATATTATCCTTAAACAACTCTTGAGGTTCTCATTTTATCTAGTGAAAGAACCGTCCTGGTTTTGCGGACTATGCAAATTACCATGCGGGGAATTTTATCATCAAAGGAATGTCAACTCAACAAAAGAGGAAGTTTTTCAAGATGGTTAAACATATTTCTGGGATTAAACCCTATCTTTTCTTACTTGTGGCGGATCCAAATCATTCGACGCTGTGTTCCTACGGACAAGGAATAACTTCTTTAACATCCTTCTAAAGCTTGTCATGAAGGACCCACCTGGGGGCCATCATAGGATGCCAATCTCACCCCGCTCGAAAAGTATTTGATGCCGTTTCTGTTTGGGCCTACTATAATCGAGATGCCCATACAGATGATCAAAATCTTATATACGTGTCCAAAGACAAGGAAACAATTTTCATATACCAAGATGAGATGCCATCAATGATCAAATCTTGTGATACGTGTCAAAGACAAGGCAAAATTTCACAACGAGATGAAATGCCTCAAAACACTATTTAAGTTTGTGAAATCTTTAATGTATAGGGTATCAATTTTGTGGGTCCATTCCCGTCTTCACGAGGGAATAAATACATTCTCGTAGCCGATGATTATCTTTCAAAGTGGGTTGAAGCGTTAAGTTTTTGAAATCTCTTTTCGCCTGATTCGGAACACCTAGAGCTATAATAAGCGATCGTGGGACCTATTTTTGTAAGGATCAATTTGCTAAAGTAATGTCTAAGTATGGGGTCACTCATCGCCTTAATACCGCTTATCACCCTCAAACGAGCGATCAAGTGGACGTGTCCAATCGTGGCTTGAAACGTATTCTTGAAAGGACAGTTGGAGAAAAACGTGCCTCATGGTCCGACAAACTAGATGACGGTTTATGGGCATTCCGTATCGCTTTTAAGACATCGATTGGTTGTACGCCTTACAAACTCGTGTATGGAAAGTCTAGCCATTTACCTATCGAGTTAGAGCATAAAGCATATTGGGCTTTGAAACATGCTAATTTCGATCTTAAAACCGCGGGTGATCACCGGAAGCTTCAACTTAATGAACTTTATGAGCTTCGTGATCAAGCTTACGAGAATTCTTTGATATATAAAGAGAGGACGAAGAAGCTTCACGACTCTAAGATCAAAAACCGCATTTTTAATGTTGGTGATCGAGTTTTACTCTTTAACTCTTGTCTAAAGATATTCTCGGGAAAGCCTAAAACTCGTTGGTCGGGACCTTTCATCATCACCCAAGTTTTTCCATACGGAACCATCGAGTTATCCCAACCCGACAGTCCAAACTTTAAGGTGAATGGTCATCGTGTGAAGCATTACTTCGGAGGGGACATACCACCCAATGTAGTCTCGGATCTCCAAACTTTCTCCAAGGATGAATAAATTCGGGGATCGAGTCAAGCTATGTGACTCGGTTACAAAAAACAAAGCGCTTCGTGGGAGGCACCCCATGCTTATCCATTTATCTTCTTTCTTATTTTTAATGTGATGTGAGGATGCTTGTACTCTTCTGATTGTTGTTGTTTGTGCTTGTGATTGTTTGTAGGATGGACCCAAAAATTTTGAAGACTCTCGTGTTCGGTGTTTTGTCCCGGTCCACTCGAGCTTCCTAGCCTTTGCTTGCCATTAGTTTGGGGAAATCCGATATCCTAGATTATTATCGACTAACATTTATCTTCTAGCATACTTGATAAACAGCTTGAAATTTTTGTAATACTTTCTCTATGCTCGGATTATGCATTCGACTTTTTGAGTTCTAGTATAGGGTTGTGAGCCTTAGACTAGGAAACATTGAGGACAATGTTTAATTTTAGTATGGGGTAGTATATCTTCGATATGATCTTACCTACCTTTCCTCGTTGTTCTAACATACCCTATTTTCCCGCAAAAAAATTAAATTTTTTAAGTCTTAATATCTAGTTTATTGTTCATATAAAAAAATGTGTGTGATAATAGAAAATAGTTGACACGAATGTAGGTTTTCCGTTGGTGAGAACAAAAGTAAATTTTGACCCGACCGGTTTTATATCTTAGCTTTCTCCTTAACATAAATAGATTGATTTTTCTAATCTTTTACACAAGGAGCTATAAAACGCGAGTCTAGCTTTAAAAAAAGTCAAGACTTTGCATGTTCCCATAATTGATTTTAAATATGCGAAGATCGATTTATTAGAATAAAGATTGTTGCCAGTCTATGTGACTTGTTAAAAACTTTTTCAGTAGGGCTTAATTTAGTTACTTATTTGAAAAACTAAATAGTAGGGTTTCATTAGGATTACATCAGATTAGCTTATCCTTCCAAACTTAGCTTCCTGAATTGGCTTATGACTTTTAGAGCTTAATCTAATTTTGAGCTCTTTGAGATTTTGTGCCGGAGTTAGCTTGTTTAGATTTTCAATTTCAGCTAGGTTTAAGAGTTAGTGGTTTAAGTTGCTTTCCATTTAGCAGGCATTATTAGGATTCTAGATCAGCTTTTAGTTTGCAAATTGAGCTTAATTTGAGCTTTGTGCAACTGTTTTAGTTTGAAATAACAAAAGGTGAGTTTAAAACTCCACTTTCTGTGGACAGATTTTCAAAAGCTCTTAGAGAGCTTAATCTTGGTTTTCAGCTAAAGTTGTTTTTATAAAAATGCTTACAAATATGTTTCCGTTAATCTAGTATTTAGTTTTTTGCAAAAAGTGAAAAGAAAAAAAAATTATAGCAAAAAGGTGCTAACCAACCTTGAACCAGTGACCTCCAGGGCACACAAACCCCCAACGTGTTAACCAGATGCTACAATAGCCTCATCCATTCACTTCTCTCCATTAATTCTTATACTTGTCTTTCCTTTCCTTTTTTCATTATAAGCCGTGCTTATATTAGCGTTATTCCCGGCTTATTGTTGTTAAGCTGTGAGATTTCTACTTAGTTACCTTGTTCTTTATAACTTTTTAGATCTTCCTTGAATTTTTGTCATTTTTTCATTTAGTAGATTATTTTTAATCATTTTTCTAAGGTTTTAATTTTCGAAAAATCATAAAAAATAGAAAAAAGTTTCAAAAAAATACAAAAAAATAGTTTTTAGTATTAGATTAAATACTTTTAGGTTTACACTCAGAAAAATCATTTTTCAACACTTTTAAGTATTTTTAATTTTTCATTTTTAAAGCCATTATTTTTACTTTTAAAAATAGGATTTTAATTTAAAAATAGTTAAAAATATTTTTCTGAGTTTTTTAAGTTTACTTTAGACGTTTCTAAGTTTAAAAAAGCCCATTTTCTAAATTTTTAGGACTTATTTGCTATTTTTTTGGATTTAATAGATTAAAATAGTTTTTAAATCACTAATATATTCAAAAATAATAAGAAAAAATAGTTTTTCTTTTTCTAAATTTTCTTTGTCCTAATTTTAGGTTAGAAATTTAGTTTTGCATTTTTAGGAGTTAATTTTAGTGTAATTTGCTTATTTTTGTCGCGTTTTATTTACTCCCGTTAATTAGTTTAAGTGTGTTAATTGCTTTTTAATTGTTCAATTTAAATAATGCTTATATTTAGTATTTATTAGAACTCAAAAATATCTTTTCTCTCATTCAAATCATAATCCAAGCTAAAGCAAGGTTTCAATTTCACAAGTCGTTGGGGAAACGACCCGGGTGATCATTCTTCCCGGTTAATATACATATTAATATAATAAATATATAAGTCTTTTAGAGTGAGCTTTTCTTAAGTGAGACTTTAGGAAAGTTCTTAATTGCTCTTGGAAATATTAATAGTATATTTTATAGTATATAAATTTATCAATCAATTTTTGGCGCCGCTGCCGAGGACTTGTGTTAAAGATTCCTTCGTTTACGTTTGTTGAGTTTGATTTGAAGATCCTTTCATTTACGAAAGTTATAATTTTGTTATAAAAATCAAGAAACCCAAAAAAAAATTATATATATATATATATATATATATATATAAAAGTAAAAAATATTTTCTTTTTAGTATAGTTATCATATAAAAAAATCAAAAAAATAATAATATAAAAATTGTCCTTAAAAAAAATAAAATACACAAAGTTGGTAAAAGAACACCAACAAATAATACCTTCAATTGAGGTATTATCATAAATAAGTTCCGGTGAACTTGAAAAGTTCCCAAATCGAACCAAAGATTCAAAAACTTGTCATTTGTGTCATTTACGAGGTACGACTCATCTTAAGAAGAAATTTTTAAGAACTACCGGTAAAAGTAAGTTGATTATTTGGTTTTAAGTTGTCTTCCGTGTATCCGTTTAAAATAGATTGTTAAAAAAAATTAGTGTAATTTTTGTTTTATTTTTAATTACTTTTCTCTATTTTTAGTACATGCGCACTCGTTCTCAAGCTCGTAATCGAAATCGTCGACAACAACAATTAACATCGTATTATTAATGAGGAACTCCGAGAATTCCAATGGCCAGACAATGTACCATGGCACAAATGCTACAAGCTCACATCGAGGGATCGAAGATGCAATTGTTTTCCACCGATAAAATCAAACAATTTGAACTCAAACAAACATTGATTAATCTAGTTCAAAGTAATCAAATTACGGGTAAACAAACCCACATATCTCCTCTGATTTTTCAACAAGTTACTTCTACGTTTAGACATCTCGAAGTTCCGAATACGTCGATTAAGCTTTTGCTCTTTCCTTTCTCTCTCGAAGGTGAAGCCCGAACTTGGCTAGATAAAGAACCACCTCGATCGATTCTAACGTGGGATGATCTTGTTTCGAAATTCATAAACCAATTCTTTCCACCTTCGAAATGAAATCACTACTTTCTTGCAAAAACCAAATGAAACTTTCAACGAAGCATGGGAACGTTTCAAAGGACTTCTTCGTCAATGTCCCTCATCATGGTTTCTCCAAATTACATCAACATGATACGTTTTACAATCCTTCGAATACCAATGATCAAGAATGCTTAGATTCCGACCGCGGGTGGAAATTTTTCTAGATAAAATGTCCTCGTGATGGTTTAGCATTATTTAGAGTAAATCAGACGGAGGGAAAGAGAGAAGTATAAGGGGGGGGTGGGGGGAAGGTTTTGTTATTCAAGAAGTCGTGCAATTGAACCAAGAGTGAGTACGAATGCTCCTCTTTCAACGTCTACACCTTCTATTCTTTTGAATTTCAACAACTCCCGCTTCTCTTGAAGACAAATTAAGGATATTCAAAATGAGCCGATTAGAAAAGATGATTAGTGAAAAGAATGTTACGACTCCTGCTACCGTCAAAGCAGTCGAGGAAGTTTGTGTTACATGTGGTTCAAACCATAATTTCAACAATTGTCCGTTAACAAGGAATGAATTTCCCGTTTTTCATGATAACATTCATCAATTCCAACAAACCGCTGCCGTTGGCAACTTTGTCAAATAAATCCTCCTAATTTGGCAAATCAAATGAGACCCACCCGGTTTTAATGCAACCCAAAATGTTCAAAACAACCAAGGAAACCAAAGCCGATATCAAGGAAACAATTTCAATTCGAATCAAAACCGTGGAGGCAATTTCAACCAAAACCGTCAAAACAATCAAGGAGCCGTTTATCAAACCCCACCATACCAACCACCAACAAATCAACCTTTGGTTAATCAAGCTTTACCTCCCATTTCACAAATTCAAGTGTTCTAAAAACGGATTTTGAAGTTTATGCTAAGCTAATGATGCGAACATGAAGAAATTGCAAATGACGTTAGACAATTTTCAAAGGAACCAAAATGATTTTCAAAGAGTTTACAATGATTCTCAAAAGAAGCAAGATGGTTTTCAGAAGATGATGCTAAGTTTCATGCAAAACTATCATACCAACCAAGCTTCAAGTTCAAGTTCGTTACCAAGCAATACCATTTCCAAACCCCGAGGAACGAAGCACAAGCAATTAACCACACGAAGTGGTGCCACATATGATGTCCTCCCAATTCCACCCGCCGGTGGTAGAAAAGGAACACCGAGGTGACTAAGGAAACAGAGCTACCTAAGCTCCGAAGACATCCAACCTTCCTTGGACGAAATCAAACCAAGATTAAAAAACCAATCAATGAGCCTCTCGTAACACAAAAAACCAAGACTAGTTTGCCTTACCCTTCCAAGACCTTGCACAAGAGAAACGTTCTTTGAAAAGGAGATATCCTAGCTTCCAAATTTATGAAAATTTATCCGTATCTCCATTTTGAGCAAAGTTTCGCGGACCTCTCATTCATATGCTAAGTTTGCTCCGATGTTCAAAAAAAGCTTAAAAAACAAAGATAATTAATCGAGTAACCAAGACACATTGAAATGGGGAAAAAAAAAAAAAATTTTTTTGGGGGTAGTGCGTTGTCCTTAAAAGCTTCCAGAAAAGCTAGTGACCCCGATCGTTTTCTTAATCACCAGTGATTTTTTCAGAGTTGATAATTGCTTAGCCCTAGCCGATTTAGGTGCTAAAAGAATTTAATCTCATGCCTCTTTCCATTTGGAAAAAAGCTTAGACGCGGGCCTAATGATACTAAATGTTGTTAGAATTAGCTGACCGAACAATTTCCAACCAACCGGTTTACTGGAAATTTTGTCAAGGTAGGAAAGTTCTACTTTCCGGCCGATTTTGTTGTTCTTGATTTCATAGCCGATCCTCGAATACCGTTAATACTTGGGAGACCTTTTCTTAGGACGGCTCATGCTTTGATAGATGTGTATGAAGGGGAAATAACCCTTAGACACGATGATCAATCTTTGACCCTTAAATGTGGTGATACTCCTTCTATTTCGTACAACAATCCGAAACGTAGAAGAAAGTTGATCTTATTGATGTTACGTGTGAAGAATACTCACAAGAAGTTTTAGGATTTTCTGACGAAATTGCATATGGCAATCCTTCTCCCGGATACGATCCGATTGTTTCAAATTCTTCTCCGACTCTCACTCCTTTCGGGGATAGTGATTTTCTACTTTTGGAAGAAGCTGATACTTTTCTTGCTCTAGCCGATGATCCAACTTCACCGGAAGTTGATGAAGCTTATTATGACCCAGAGGGGGACATTCTCCTTCTCGAATCTCTTCTAAATAGTGATCCTTCGCCATCACTGAATCAAGGAAATTACTTACCAGAAATCAGGAAAGAGCTTAAAGTTTGTAAATCTGCCGAATCTTCAATCGATGAACCTCCCGAGGTTGAACTTAAGGACTTACCACCTCATCTCGAATACGCATTTTTAGCAGATAACAACAAGTTGCCTGTCATAATTGCCAAAGATTTGAGTGATGATGAGAAGACCGCTCTCATAAAGGTTCTTAAATCCCGAAAGCAAGCAATTGCTTGGAAACTTTCCGACATAAAGGGTATAAACCTGGAATTTTGTTCTCATAAGATTCTAATGGAGGAGGATTACGAACCAACGGTCCAACATCAGAGAAGGGTTAATCCAAAGATCCATGATGTCATTAAGAAAGAGGTTGAAAAACTTCTTGACGCTGGATTGATCTACCCAATCTCGGATAGTCCTTGGGTGAGCCCAGTACACTGTGTACCAAAGAAAGGAGGAATGACCGTAGTAACCAATGATGAAAACGAATTAGTGCCGACAAGACTTGTAACAGATGAACGAGTATGCATAGATATCGACAAATTGAATGAAGCCTACAAGAAAAGATCATTTCCCTTTGCCATTCATGGACCAAATGCTTGAGAGACTCGCAGGAAATGAGTACTATTGTTTCCTCGACGGTTTCTCGGGTTATTTCCAAATTCCAATTGATCCAAAAGACCAAGAAAAGACCACATTCACCTGCCCATACGGAACGTTTGCTTACCGCCGCATGCCTTTTGGCTTATGCAATGCACCAGGCACGTTTCAGAGGTGTATGATGGCAATCTTCCATGACATGATTGAAAAAGACATCGAGTCATCAAGATGAATTTCTGTTTTTGGAAATTCTTTTTCTACGTGCCTCACCAATCTAGATAAAATGCTTAAACGGTGTGAAGACACTAATTTAGCTCTAAATTGGGAAAAAAGCCATTTCATGGTTAAAGAAGGTATCGTATTAGGACATAAGATCTCGAAGAAAGGAATTGAAGTCGACAAAGCTAAGATCGATGTGATTTCTAAGCTACCTCACCCAACTACCGTCAAGGGTATTCGAAGTTTTCTCGGGCATGCTGGTTTTTACCGTAGATTCATCAAAGATTTTTCAAAGATTTCTCGACCCATGACCCACCTTCTTGAGAAAAACACCCCGTTTATCTTTTAGAAAATGCATTCAGGGAGCCTTTCAGACTGCTAACGAAGAAAATTAACCGAAGCTCCAATTCTCATTGCTCCAAATTGGGACCAACCTTTTGAACTCATGTGTGATGCAAGTGATTATGCAATAGGTGCGGTTCTAGGGCAAAGGATTGAGAAGCATTTTAGACCAATTCATTATGCAAGCAAGACGATGACCGAAGCAGAAACAAACTACACAACAACGGAAAAAGAGATGCTTGCAGTAGTATACGCTTTTGAGAAATTTCGATCATATCTTATCATGAATAAAAGTGTTGTTTACACGGACCATTCTGCTTTAAAATACCTCTTCAACAAGAAAGATGCCAAAGCAAGATTGCTTAGATGGGTTTTACTTCTCCAAGAATTCAAATAAAAAAATCAAATTAAAAAAAATTTAAAGTGATTGATGACCAAAGGAGCTGAAAACAGTGGCACCGATCACCTTTCACGTCTTGAAAACCCGTCTAGAAAGTATTTGATCCTAAGGAGATTAACGAAACCTTTCCTCTTGAGACATTGAATACGGTGACTTCTCATGATAACCAAAGTACTCCGTGGTTTGCCGATATAGCAAATTACCACGCGGGGAATTTTCTTATCAAAGGAATGTCAACTCAACAAAAGAGAAAGTTTTTCAAAGATGTAAAGCATTACTTTTGGGATGACCCTATCTCTTCGAATTAGTGCATCTAATCCATCCGTAGGTGTGTATTTGGCCAAGAAGCTCTTGAAATCCTCAAAGCTTGTCATGAAGGACCCACCGGGGGCCATCATAGTGCCAACATCACCGCCTCGGAAAGTATTTGATGCCGTTTCTTTATGCTACCATTTAACAAGATGCTGCATTCAATGATCAAATCTTGTGATGCATGTCAAAGACAAGGCAAAATTTCACATCAAGATGAGATGCCTCAAAATGCTATCCAAGTTTGTAAAATTTTCGATGTATGGGGCATTGATTTTATGGGACCTTTTTCGTCGTCAAGAGGAAACAAATACATAACTTGTAGCCATCGATTAATCTTTCCCAAATGAGGTGAAGCCAAGGCGTTCCCACCAACGATGCTAGAGTATTGTCAAATATTTGAAATCCCTTTTCTCCCGATTCGTGCACCCGAAACTATCATAAGCGATCGTGGGACCCATTTCTGTAATGACAAATTTGATAAAGTCATGTCAAAATATGGAGTCACACATCGTCTTTCTACCGCTTACCACCCTCAAACTAGTGGTCAAGTCGAGGTGACGAATCGTGGACTTAAAAGAATCTTAGAAAGGACGGTAGGAGAAAACCGTGCCTCGTGGTCCGACAAATTAGACGATGCGTTGTGGGCATTTAGGACCGCTTACAAGACTCCGATCGGATGCACGCCCTACAAGCTAGTTTATGGAAAATCATGTCACTTACCGGTTGAATTAGAACACAAGGCATATTGGGCTCTTAAGCATGCCAATTTCGATCTCAAAACCGCAGGTGATCATCGAAAGCTCCAGCTTAACGAACTTAACGAGCTCCGTGATCAAGCTTACGAAAATTCTTTAATCTACAAGGAGAAAACTAAGAGAATTCATGACGCTAAGATCAAAAACCGCGTTTTTAACGTTGGTGATCGAGTCCTCCTCTTTAACTCCCGATTGAAGATTTTCTCCGGTAAGCTTAAGTCCCGTTGGTCCGGCCCTTTCACTATAACCGAAGTTTTTCCATATGGCACTGCCAAATTATCTCACCCCGATGGCTCAAATTTCAAAGTGAATTGCCACCGTCTCAAACATTATTAGGAGGCGGATATGCACCGTTGGTGTTATCCTGGATCTCCAAACTTTCCCTAAGGACAAATGAATGCAGGGATCGAGTCGAGCTTGCGACTCGGTGAACAAAAACAAGCCGCTTCGTGGGAGTTCACCCCATGCTTATCCTTTTCTATTTTCTTTCTATTTTCTAACAAATGTGTTGTGATGTGAAGAGGCTTGTACTCTTCCGTTCTTCGTGTTTGTTGTTTGTTATGATTTTTGCAGGGTTGATCCAACATTTTCTGAAGAATCTCGTGTTCGGTGTTGTGTCCCGGATCACTCGAGCTTCCTATCCTTTGTTTGAATTTAGTTTGGGGAGATCCGATATCCTTTCATCTTATCGATTAACGTCTATCTTTGCATAATTAATAAACGGCTTAGATTTACGTAGAGACCCGACTTAAACATTGAGGACAATGTTTCGTTTTAGTTTGGGGAGGGAATCTATCGATTTGATGTTACCTGCTTATTGTTTTGTTCTCACGTACCTGTTTTCCCACAAAAATAGCAAAAATTTTAAATTTTTAAGTTTTTATTTGTAGAAAAAAGTGTTAAGACACGAATGTAGGTTTTCCGTTGGTGAGAATAAGAAGTAATTTTTGACCCGATCGAACGTGTTGAGTTCTAGCTTTCTCCCTTAACAATTAATGATGATAGTTTGTGCTAGTCTCATGTAGACTTTAAACATGCTAGACTTGAAATCATTAGTAAATGAAGAACTGTGCTAATCTCAAGGTAGATTTTAAATATGCCAGTTGGATTTTTATATAGGATAAAGCTATTTGCGAATCTCTTAATAGAGATTTTAAATTGCAAAAGACATAAAAATGATAGTGTTAATTACGAATTAGGATGCAAAACAAGGTTATTTGGAAAACTTAAGCTTAAAAAATAGACTTGGGTTTTTCTTCCCAAAAATTCTTTAAAAATATTAATTATACGTTGACTTTAATTTTTACAAATTAGAGTTTTACTCTTAAAAGTCTAATCAACATATTTAGAGAAAAAGCTTTATGAATGAAGTCAACATCATTTATAAATAAGAATTTTGGTTCAAGCTTATACTTTGGTTTTCTAAAACGAAATTTTTCTATTTGCAAAAATAATGTGTTATTAGTAAAAATGAAAAAAAAAATAAAAAAATCAAATAAAAACTAAAATAAAAAAAAGAAAAAGAAAAAATATAGTGATGAATAAAAAGGATGCAAGTTATAAATCCTAATGTTAAAATAATATAGCAAAACTTCCCATCGCAATAAAGTACATGGGCATTTGTCGGTTCGCTCCCGATGTGACATCGAAAGAAAGGGTGGAGGATGTATATTTAGGGTTGGTATCATAATAAGTACACGGACTCTTGTCGGAGGCGTGGCCGATGTGTCGTCGAAAGAAAAGTGATACCGGTTCCTAGCCTAATAATGTAAATAGTAATAATAATGTTGCAAGTTAGAAAATAAATAGTAAAAGTTTCCTTTTCTAAAACCAAAGTATTCTTTTGAACCAAAATTTGCAAAAGTCTACAAGGCTTTTTCATTGGAAGTTCATGCGTTTCGATTATTATTCTTCGGATGGGGTGTCAAAAACCTTAGCACTTACCCGATGACGGTGGGATGTTAGAGAAGAAAGTCGTTAATGGGACAAGTGAACCGACGATGTCTTAGCTAAGGAGGTTTTTGTTTGCTTTAAGTTGTGATCTTACTATGTTATTAACATATTAGCCCAAAAGGCCCATGTGTAAAGCTTAGTCGGATTTCAACATCTAATATGTAGATTTTAATGGTTTTTAAATTAATTTAAAGCACACCACACTAAAATATAATAATTTATGTCGGGAAGAGGAAATTCACAAATTGTAAATATAAGAAGTCCTTAGCATCTTAGCTCGTACTTAACGGTGATCTTATTTTTAAGCTTAGTATGGGAAAAGTGAAAAATCGGGAATGATGAAGTTATCTTTTAGACACTTAATTGTGCTTTTTGTTCCATGATCCTTAAAGTTACCACTAAGGTAATGAAAACATTACATTATGTCAACACAAGAATAAGTTGTAGTTAGATAGTCTATCAAGAAAAATCATAAAAAATAAAAAATCTTTGAAAATGGGAAATCGGGTGTTTTATAACTTGTGATCTCTTAGCTCTCTCAACAAAAATCTTTGCTACTTTTCAAAGGTTTAGTTTGGGGAAGTTTTGAGGTATTTGGTTATAAGGCATGTAATATTGCGTGAGGACACGCAATCGTTTAGTTTGGGGAATTTTGATAAGTGTAAAATACACATATCCGTTAACACCAAAAATAACCCTAAATGACCAAAAACACACTTAAAATAGCAAAGATATACTTGTTTTTGTGTGTGCAGGTACGGATAAGAAAAAATTCACGAAAACCGTCAAAAAAGGGCAAACACGGACACGAGGAACGAAAGAGCACAAAAGAAGCCGAGGATTAAAAAAACCAAAGTCAAAAAGTCAACCAATGGTCAAATCTCAGTCAACTCAGTCAAACCACAAAAACCCAAAGTTACAAATCTAGTCCCCCAAGTTTCCAAAGTTACACAAATGGTCCTTGAAGTCTTAATGGGCCCTTAATTACCCTTTAAACCCTGCCCGGATCATAAGCCCAAAACCCTAAAACCCATTACCTTTTATAACTAAGTCCAGGGGCTAATTCTGCCATATTTAGAAAATGTTTAAAACACCTAAACTTTCATAAACCAAAGAGAAGGACTTACTTTGCCATATCCCCAAAGTTTAAATCTCTTTTACCCGTTTTCAGTTATAAAAAGGCGCCAATGAACAGTTTACTGTTCATCGTCTCCTACAAATAACCAAAGGGTAAAACAAAGGGCAAAGCTCAATTAAGGGGCAGAAAGGACTATTCAAGTATTAATTAATGACATGACAAAATGATTGCATCATTCCTCGCATCCTATTGGCTAAACCCACTAAGAGAGGATCACGGCTAAGGCAAAGAAGCACAAGAAATGATGATTCTTACACTTGACTCACTCAGAGAGAAAGCACAAGGAGTCTTAACACGAATTGCCAAGCTGGGAATCCGTGTGATCCCAAGATGATCTAACGACTCAAATTCATCCTCCAATGATTGATGGAATGTACGGATGTGATTGATGGAGCGTGGGCAGCAAGGCAAGGCCTAGAAGGATCTATGAGAGGCTATAAATAGGCTCATTTTTTTTTCACACACAAAGAGGGAGGTAGCTAGTAGAATTTTAGCTTAAATTTACTATTGCAATTTCCTTTTAACATTCAGTTGTAATTTTTCTTTAAAATCATGTGAATCAAGTTTTATTTTAATGACATCTAGTTTTACTCTTAAATACTTTGTCATAAGCTCTTTTAAATTTCACTCATAAGCTCTTATTTTTTCTCAAATGTTAAGCTATTGTTCTAATAAGCTCATATAAGCTCTTACTAGTCTATAAGCTAGTAATTGAGCTAAATCAGACCTTAATCTACTTAAGTCTTATAAACTAGTTTAAAACCTTAAACTATTTTGGACCTAAAAGCTTTGGAAGGGGATTCAATCATGGAAGGAATCCCAAGGACTTTTACTAGCTTATCCAAAGGATCAGCTTAGAGCTGTGATAAGCTCAAGAGCAAAAGTTCTGTTTGAGCTGAAACATTCCTATAAGTCTCGTGTTTACTTTTTTGTCATTTAAGTTTTAGCTTAAATAATTGCTAATTAGTGTAAACTGCTTATTTGCTTAATCTGCCTGCTAATTAGTGCTTATAATTGTTTTATTTTTAGCTATTTAAGTGTATTTTGCTTTCCTGTTTGTAGATTTATAGTTTAAAACTATGCAATAGCTTAATCGTCTTAAAAAACATAAAATAAAATAAAAATTAAGTGTAATCTTAGTTTTACTTCTGAGTGTTATTGGCTTTTTGATTTATGTTTAATAAGTTAGTTATAAGCTAAATATTATCTGGTATCAAAGGTTTTTAAGCTAGTATTCATTTTCAAGCTCTTTGCAAATCTATCATAGTAGTTAAGGGGTGTTTGGTTTAGCCTTGTTTGACTACTAAAAGTCAAAGCACTTAGGTAATTTTTCTTTGTTAAGATTAATTTTCATTATAGTAGGATAATAGAGCTTTTAGAGGTTAGATTCAAAAAAGTAAAAGTTTATGCCTAAGTATGGGTGTGCCGCACCAATGTACTTTTACCCCTTTCTTTTGCTAGTAAAAACTTAATCCAAGCCTTCCAAGGCTTGGATTTGGTTTGCTAAGTGTTTGTGCACTCTATTTGAGTGTGATAAATGCAGTAGTAACCACAAGGTTACCTGCATTTTAGTTTTAACCTTTTTACCATTTGTGCATCAGTAGGAACCAATGCAGTGGCTTTTAATCCATTTTTAAGATAGTTTAAATAGAATTTAGCTTTTAAAATTAAGTAGGATCTTAGGTAATATAGTTATAATTAAGATATCGCCTGTTTATAAATTTCCAGCTCATTTCAAGAATAAATTTACTTTCACAGTCAGTATAAAAGCAAAAAGCCAAAAATAAGTAGTTTTAGATAACTTTTTTAGTAGGGCTTAATTTTAGTTACTTATTTGAAAAACTGAATAGTAGGGTTTCATTAGGATTCATTAGTTAGCTTATCTTCAAAAGCTTAGCTTCTGAATTGGCTTATTGAGCTTAAACTAATTTTGAGCTCTTTGTGTTTGTGCCTGAGTTTAGCTTTTAGATTTTCAATTCACTAGGTTAAGTGTTAGTGGTTTAAGTGCTTTCCATTTAGTAGCATTATATATTCTTAGATCTCTTTTAGTTGCAATTTGAGCTTAATTTGAGCTTTGTGCAACTGTTTTAGTTGAAATAAGCAAAAGTGAGTTTAAAACTCCACTTTCTGTGGACAGATTTTCAAAAGCTCTTAGAGAGCTTAACCTTGGTTTTCAGCTAAAGTTGTTTTTATAAAAAAATGCTTAAAAATATATTTCCTTTAAGTTCTAATATTTAGTTTTTGCAAAAGGTAAAAAAGAAAAAAAAATATAGCAAAAAGGTGCTAAGCACCCTTCGAACCCGTGACCTCAAGCACACAAACCCAACGTGTTAACCGATATTCGCAATAGCCCATCCATTCAATTCTCCTCCCATTTAATTCTTATACTTGTCTTTAATTTTCCTTTTTTCTTATAAGCCGTAGCTTATTAACGTTTTCCCCTGGACATTTTGTTAAGCTGTGGCTTCGTCTTAGTTTATTTTCCTTGATCTTTATAACTTATTTAGATTTTTCTTGATTTTTGGCATTTTTTCATTTAGTAGAATTATTTTTTAATCATTTTTTCTAAGGTTTTAATTTTCGAAAAATCATAAAAAATAGAAAAAAGTCAGAAAAATACAAAAAAAAAATTTTATTATTAAAAAATACTTTAGGTTTACATCAGAAACATCATTTTTCAACACTTTTAGATTTTTAATTTTTCCATTATTAGCCTTTATTTTGAATTTTAAAAATAGGATTTTAATTTTAAAAATAGTTAAAAATAGTTTTCTGAGTTTTATGTTATTTTAGACTTTCTAAGTTTAAAAATCATTTTTCAAATTTTAGGACTTATTTGCTAATTTTTTGAATTAAATTAGATAAAATACGTGTTTTAATTCATAATAAATTCAAAATAATAAGAAACATGTTTTTTTTTTTCTTAAAATTTTCTTTTGTCCCTAATTAGGTTTATAATTTAGTTTGGCATTTTTAGGAGTTAATTTATAGTGTTTATTGGCTTTATTTTGTCGCTTTTATTTGCTCCCTTTATTAATTTAAGTGTTTAAGTGCTTTTAATTGTTTCCATTTTAATGTTGCTTTTATTTAGTAGTTATAGATACTCAAAAATATCTTTTCTCTCATTCAAATCATAATCCAAGCTAAAGCAAGGTTTCAATTTCACTAGTCGTTGGGGAAATGACCCGGGTGATCATTCTTCCCGGTTAAATATACGTATTATATATTATATATATGTCTTTTAAAGTGAGCTTTTCTTAAGGGAGACTTTAGGAAAGTTCTTAATTGCTCTTTTGGAATATTAATAGTATATTTTATAGTATATAAAACTACTATCATCTTCCGAGTCTTGTTGTTTGTACTTGTGATTTTTTGTAGGATTGACCCATAATTTTTGAAGACTCTCGTGTTCAGTGTTTTGTCCCGGTTCACTCGAGCTTCCTGGCCTTTGCTTGCCATTAGTTTGGGGAAATCCGATATCCTAAGATTATTATCGACTAACATTTATCTTGTAGCATACTTGATAAACGGCTTCAGATTTTTGTGATACTTTCTCCATGCTCGGGTTATGCATTTGACTTTTTGAGTTCTAGTCTGGGGTTTTTAAGTCTTAGACTAGGAAACATTGAGAACAATGTTTAATTTTAGTATGGGGTAGTATCTCTTCGATATGATCTTACCCACCCTTTGCCCGTTGTTCTCACGTACCCCGTTTTCCCACAAAAAATTTAAATTATTAAGTCTTAATATGTAGATTATTGTTCATAAAAAATGTTGAATATAAATAGTTAGTTGACACAAATGTAGGTTTTCCGTTGGTGAGAACGAAAAGTAAATTTTGACCCGACCGATTTTTATATCTATACTTTCTCCTTAACTGTAAATAGAATTGAATTTTTAACTAAGCTTTTATACAGTAGCTATAAAACCAAGTACTACTAAAAAAAAGTCAAGACTTTGCAAGTTCCCATAATTGATTTTAAATATGCGAAGATCGATTTATTAGAATAAAGATTGTTGCCAGTCTATGTGACTTGTTAAAGTGCCGATCTTAATTCGTTAGGCTAAGTATTCACGAGTTTCTTTATTAGAAATTTTAAATTGTAAAGAACAAGAGATGATAGAGTAGAGTATAAGTTTTGATGCTAAACATAGAATAGTTGGATTTCTTTAAGGCTCATAAAGGTTAATTGTGGCTTTTTGCTCCCATCAGCTTAATAAACGTTATATAATTGTTGAATAAATAAAGTTACTTTAGGTTTTTGCGATTCTTAGTTTAAATCACTTCGTAGAGATTCCTTCTGGTGAAAGTAAGGTACATATCGAGGTTTTGTCAGTGTTGTGGGGAAATAGACTCCTGGACCATGGTCGGCTCGCATACCGATGTGGCAGTTGTTAAAAGACCACAAGGCTTGAAATTTGGCTATAATAATAATAATTATGAAATAAACCGAAGCCGAAATAAGACTTCTGGATCATGGTCGGCTCGCATACCGATGTGACAGTCGTTTAAAGGGTGGAGGTAATAATAATAATAATAAAAACTATGGACTGATAAAAGTTTTTACTACCCTTGCCATCTCACAACCGATGTGGTAGTCTCTAAATAAGGCACATAGTAATAATTAATTCCGAGACTGATAAAAGTTTGCTGCATCTGCCGCTCACAGCCGATGTTGCAAGCTTCAAAAGGTCCCGAGGAAATTAATCGAGGTCGAAATATGTTTGGCTGCATCTTGGCCGGCTCACATACCGATGTTGCAGCCTATAAAGGACCGAGGTTTTAATAATGTTTCTATAATAATAAATATTAAGAAATAAAGCCAAATTTCCGACTCCGTGGGTATCTAAATAAAAGCCTTTGTCTCTGGCTCGGAGTTAGTTTGTTTCGGATGAAATAAAAAGGATAACCCCTAAATCATGCGAAATTAGAACCTTAATGTGGACCTTATTCTCACCACATTTAGGAAAGGATTTCAAGCTATTAATTGTCTAAACCGGGTTTACTTTATTAATAAGGACATAATTTATTTGTCACCAATAATAATAATAAAATCCTTAAAGGAATTTAGGAATAAAGGAGGAAACGTAAGTACACCATTAGCTTTTATGAGTAGTGTTAGCATCATAACTTGTATTTTGCAATGATCTTGTTTTTAAGCTTGTCTTGGAGAGGTAAAAGTCGGGGACGATGAATTTATCTATTTGGACACTTTTTGTGCTTTTTATTCCGTGATCCTAAAAGTTATCAATGAATAAATGAAAGCAATTCATTATGTCACACATGAATAAGTTGAAGTTGTAAAAAGAAAATTCATAAAATGGAAAAAGTATTGAAAAATTGGGAAAAAGGGGTTTTAAAGCCTTGTGATTTCTAACTCTCCCACAAAGAGACTTTTCGTAACTTTTCAAAGGATTAGTTGGGTGAAGTTTTGAAGTATTTAGTTTTAGGGGCATATACCATTGCGTGAGGACACTGCAATCACAATATGCATTGGGAATTTGATATGTGAAAATCACATATCCTTTTAAACAAAAATAGCCTTAAAAGGAACAAATTGTGCAAATTAAGCTTGATATTTGCTTTTTGTCATTTGTGATAGTGTAGGAACGATATTCAAAAAATCACAAGAAAACGGTCAAAACCGGACAAACACGGACACGGGAACGGATAGAGTGCACAAGAGCCGGGAGTTTCTAGCAAAGGTCAACAAAAAGTCAGCAATGGTCAACCCTTGGTCAACCCACAAAATGACAAAACATTAAAAATACCCAAATGAGCCTTAATGTTAAATCAATCTCACCATAAGTCCTTAAATACATAACACCGTTAGTCCTTTAATTCTTAAGACTAACGGTCGTTATCTCCTTAATCCTTTAACCAAAACCCTTAACCAAATTCACCGAGCCTAAATCCTTTACACCGGCCCAATTCCTTTTTTATAAAACCTTAGCCCAAGTCAAAACCCCCCTTTACCCCGGGTCAAACACAAAACAAGAAAAAAAAAGCCGCGAAGGGATGAAGTTACTATTCACCCTTCGTCCCAACTTTACCCAGCCAAAATCAAAGGGTTAAATCCCTTCTACCCCTCAATCCAACATGGCCAAAAGATTCTAAATACCAAGCTACACCTCATCATACATAAACGTCACCCTAATGCTTTGATTGGTCAAAACTGACACATAGAAGGGCACGTGTATCCAAAGAAACACACAAGAAAAGGGAAATTTACATTGAAAGCAGTGTTAAAGAAACACACGGCTCCAAACATATGGGATTGCCAACGTGGCAATCCGTGTGCCTTATTTTGATCCAAGGGCCAAGATTGGGCATCTAATGATTGTAAGGAATCAACGTACAAGATCAAAAGATGAAGGAGCGTGTAAAAGAGCCTAGAAGCTTCTCTTATCTCCTATAAATAGAGCCTTGCTTCTCTCACAGCTTATCTTCTTCTTTCTCTAGTTTTTAGTAGCTTAGTGTAGTTTTTATAATTTCAGCTTATGTAATTTTTTTTAGCTTATTGTTTTTCAAGTTAATGTAATTTCAAATTCACTCTTGTAATCAGTTTTACTATTAATAAAAAGTTTAAGTTTACTTATATTGCAATTGTCTTTTCATATGTTTACTTTTATGCAAAATTATGGTTAAATAAGCTCGTATACTGTTTCATAAGCTCATACTACTCTTAAGCTACTAAAAGCTCATCAAATGCTTGAAAACTTAATGGAATTGGATGGCTGTTAAGAGTTTTCAAGTAGGTAATAGTGCTTGAAGGTCAAGTGTTAAGAATAGATTAGGATTTAGGATCAAGCTTAAGCTATAAGCTTAAACAGCTGTTATAAGCTCTATTGTGAGCAATTCACCTCTGTTTAGCTGAGGTGTAGGTACATTTCTCTTTTCCTTTTCTTATTCTTAGTTGTCATTTAAATCTAGTTTATAAATTATTCTATTAGCTTAAAATCTACTTAATCTGCTTATTGATTGCTTATTTGTAGTTAGTTTAGATTTGCTTATTTCTGCTTAGTATACTTATTTGATGCTTATTGAGTATGCATGTTAGTTTAAATTTAATTTTGCTTATTATTGTTATAAATCTGTTTAAAATACCAAAAATATTACAACAACTTGTAGCTTATTAATTCTGCTTATTTAGTAGCTTAAATTTGTTAATTAGGTCTATTATTAGCTTAATATTATCTGGTATAACTTGTTTCTGCATTAAATCTCATTTCCATAAGCTTAATATGGGATCAAAGAATTTAAAGGGGTGTTTGGCAAATGACAGTACTAACTAGAGTTAGTGCTGTCATTAGTCATTTGGTCTTTTAAATCCATTTTAAATCTCATAAGTAGGTTTATAAAGATAGGATTTAGTGATGTTCTTAGGTTTAATCAAGTTTTGATAAAATTTGTTAAGACGTGTTAGCATAATTCAGGTTAGTATACATTTTAAGCTCTAGTCTTTTCATCTGTTAATTTTAGTGAATTTGTTGTTGCTTTGATATTTCACAAGAGTTAGAAGCCAAGCCTTTAGCCTGCAGTTGTTGGTTTTAAGTTTTGGTTATAGTTATGGTCAAATGCATCAGCAGTTTAACAGGCAAACTTCCATTTTCAATTTTCAACTATCAGAGGGTAATAGTAGTTATTAGGGCTTAATTTTTAGAATACAAGTAGATTATAGGTCATAGTTAATTTGTTTGAATTTAGTTTTTAGAAATTAGCTTATTCAGTAATCTGTTTTTAAGCTTTCTTTTAGCAATTCTGTCTTTTAAAACCAAAAGAAATAATACTCAGCATATACTTAGTACATAAGCCTTTTTCATTTACCTTTTTCCTTAATCATTTGATTTTCAAAATAAGTTTTAAAAGCTGTTTCAAGTAGCTTGTTGGCCAGTCTTTAAGTAGGTATAGAGCTTATTTCCATAAGGATCCATTTGTGCGCTTAAAATTAAGCACAAAGTTAGCATTTAGTCTGTTTGAAATTCAGTTTTCTTATAAGTGCTTATTGGTTTCTCAACTTATGGCTTATTTCTTTTGCTCAAAATTTGAGTTTGCAGCTTGACTTATTATGGGGAACATAGGGTAGCTGAAGCTTCTTTAGCTTAAGTCTTAGCTTATTCTTGTTTTTGAGTGTCCTTAGTTTGGATAAAAAAAACCATATAGCTAGTTAAGTGCACTCTGTCTGTTTTTAAGCTAATTTTCATCTTATTTACTAGTTTTCAGAAAAAGGTGCTTTTATAAAGTTAGCTTATTTTCATCTGCTTTACAACTTAGTTTAAAAAGTTTTTAAAAAATAAAAGTTTTTGCAAAAAGTTAGGCCATGGGATTCGAACCCATGACCTAACCTTTAGCACACACTCGTCCCACAAACACACACACTGTCCATCGCACCCTTGGGTCTTTTTCAAACACTCCTTGCTACATTAATCTCTTAAACACGTTTTCTTTCCATTCTTAAAATTAAGCCGTAGCATATTATAGGGAGCTTTTAGAGCAATATTTTCGTCAGTTATTTTTAGGTCGTATTTTTATTAAATCAGGTTTTACTTTTTACACTTTTAGTAATTTTCCTAGAATTTTTAGTATTAGTTTTGCATTTTTAATCATTTAATTTTGTTTAAAACTTTAAAAAATCATAAAAAATATAAAAATAATCAAAAAAATTTACAAAATTTACAAAATTTTTGCTTTTATTACTATTTAAGCTTAGGATTTAAATTTAATTCCGTAGGATAAAAATTTGATAATTTAGACCATTTAAAGAACGAGATTGATCCCCGTTCTCGTTTCTTTATTTTTTCAACTTTAAAGAGTTTTCTCGTTTTAGGATTTCTTTAGCTTTACACTCATTTGTTAGTAATATAGAATTAGGAAAGTTAAAAAAAATCATTTTAGATTAATTTTAAATAATTTAGGATTTATTTGTCGCGTTTCTTAAATTCCCGTTATTGTTTTTGTACTTAATTGTTTTCCCTTGCATGCTTTATTTGATTTTAATTGTAGAAATAGATAAACAAATCAAAAATCTTCGAAACCATTCAAATCATTGTCCAAATTAAAGCGAGGTCTCAATTTCATAATTCTTCGAGGAAAAACGACCCGGTAATCACTTACCGGTTAAACGTAGGATATTTTTGTGTAGATTTTTACTTTAAATCTTTGTCCTCAAGGATTTTTAGTAAATTTCTTTATACTTTGATATAATACGTATATACTTGAAACGCATCAAGTTTTTGGCGCCGCTGCCGGGGAATTGTGTTAAAGATTCCTTCGTTTGAATTTGTCGATCGTGATTTGGAGAACCTTTCGTCTTCGAAAGTTACGTCTTTTGAAAAAATCAAAAAAAAAAAATTAATAAAAACTAAAAAATATTTTTCTTTTTACTATTAGTAGAAGTTAAAATACAAAAATATTTGCTCTTCCGGATTTTTCAATTTTTATTTTGTTCTCTTAAATACTAAAATACACAACCAATTTAATTCTCTTATGAGAGAATTTATGAATATCCATTAATAAGTTCCCGAACTTAAAATTCAAAATTTACCGTCTTGTGTCACTTACGAAAAAGGCGCACCTCTTTTGTGAAATAAGCTATTAGGAGGGTTGTTCCACGGAACTACGACCCGAAGGGACAAACGTTTTTAAGGCGATTCGCTCCCACTACGTCCCCCGTTTGCAAGTTTTACTTAAGGGAGATACCCTAAGTTTGTTGATTATTTGGTAAAACAAAAATAGTTTTGTGTATATATATTTTTCTCACCTCGTTTGTTTTGCATAGTGCATGCGCACTAGAAATTCCAATTTTCCAAATAATTCAACCGTAACCATTCCGAGACGTCGAAATAGAGGACGTGCTCCAAACGTAGTCAAACCCGAGCTTCGTACTATCGTTGAAGTTGCACCAATGGTGGAACGTACAATGGAAGAGCTACTCCGAGCACCCACGAAATGGTATGGAGAAGCTATCGTAATACCATAAATTAATGCGAATCATTTTGAGATTAAGACGAATTTGCTTCAACTAGTTCAAGCTAGCCCGTTTCATGGTTTCGAGAGAGATAATCCTCATACGCATATTAACAATTTTAAAAGGATTACCTTGACCTTGAAATTTAGGAATGTGCCGAATGATGTGATTAAACTTATGATGTTTCCATATTCCCTCGAGGGGAACGCTAGGATTTGGTACGAAAAAGAACCACCTAATTCTATCTTGACTTGGGAAGATCTTGTAACCAAATTCGTGAATAAATTTTTCCCTCCTTTGAAAACCACTCACTTAAAGAATGAAATCTCTCATTTTACCCAAAAATTCGATGAGACCTTTAGTGAAGCATGGGAACGATTTAAGGAAATCCTTAGAGCTTGTCCCCACCACGGATTTTCGGAGTTAACTCAAGTAGATACTTTCTATAACGGTTTAAATGATAACGATCAAGACTCCTTAAATGCCGTGGCGGGTGAAAATCTTTTCAGTAAGACGACTAGAGAAGCTTTGAACATAATTGAGAATAAATCAAAAGTTCGTTATTCACGTAACAAATCGAATGTTTCTAGGATGAATACAACTTTTAGGGAAAGTGTTAGTAAAACGGATGAAAAAATTGATAAGCTTGCGGACCAAATTTTGACCTTAGTTGAGATTGTAACTAAGAAAGTTGTCACTCCCGCTCCGGTTAAAGCGGTTGAGGAAATTTGTGTTACTTGTAACGGGCCTCATGCTTGGTACAATTGTCCTAATACCGATAGTAATCAATCTAGTGTTTGTGCGGCGACGGGTACTTACAATCAAGTAGCCTCTCCAAATCGTACTAGCAACTACATGGCACCACCCGGTTTTGCTTCGATGCAAAACAATGGTCAAAATAGGTTTAATCAAAATCAAGGTCAAGGGAATAATTTTCATCAGGGAAATAATTTTCATGGTAATCAAGGTTTTCAAGCTTCAAATAATCATGCACCAAATTTTCAAAACCAAGGTCCAATTACTCATGCTCCAAATTTTCAAAATCAAAGATTTCAAAACCTACCTTTTCAAGCTCATAATAATCAAGTTCAACAAGGAATTCCATATGAATTTTCAGCTTATGAAAAAGCTAATGAGTCATTAATGAGAAATTTGCAAAGTCAAATTAATGAATTAAGGGGGAATTTTAGTAAACAAAAAGAAAATCTTAGGAGAAATCTTTCTTTCAAAACCAAGCCTCAACTTCGGGAACTCTTCCGAGTAATACCATTCCAAACCCAAAGGGTAAGATAAAAGCAATCACTACTCGAAGTGGTGTTGCTTATGAGGGACCCTCGATTCCTACTAATCCTTCTCCCAAAAAGGTAGTGGAACGAGAAACCGAGGAGACAACGGATAAGGAGCAAAATAATTTCCAAGGAAGTACCGCTCACATCCAACCTCCGGTTACCCCCATTCCGATTCCAAAACCCGATGTTCTGAATACTTTACCTAAGCCGAATATTCCATATCCTTTCAGACGTAATGATCAAAAGTCCCGTGACAAAGCTTTGAATCAAATGGAGAAGATCTTTCAAATCTTTCAAGATTTGCGCTTCGACATTAGCTTCGCGGATGCTTTACTTTTGATGCCAAGATTTGCCCCTGCGATTAAGAGTTTGCTCATGAATAAGGAAAAGTTGCTTGAATTAGCTAAGATACCGTTAAACGAGAATTGTTCGGCAATGCTCCTTAAAAAGCTTCCCGAAAAGCTTAGAAATCCCGGCAAGTTTCTTATTCTATGTGATTTCCTGGGAATGGATGTATGTCACGCCTTGGCCGATCTCGGCGCGAGCATAAATCTTATGCCCCTTTGCATTTGGAAAAAGTTATCCTTACCCGAACTTACACCCACACGAATGACTTTAGAGTTAGTGGATCGATCCATTACTAGACCTAAAGGACTCGCCGAAGACGTTTTTGTTAAAGTTGTCAAAAAGAATATCCTTGACAGGGTTTCCAGCTCATAAGCAGTAGGATCTTATAACACAGATGGATGTAGATTCCACCATGCTTGCAAGTTCTCATGACCGGAACGTCTCAAAGCAGACAACACGGTAAGAGTGAATCAGATAGTTACTATCTTTCTGATTAAGTCGTCAATTCATTTACTGGACCAAAATTGATATCCAGTTATCACAAGCTTGATTTATATAGAATCTTGCAAGTCACCTACCAAGAGCTTGTTTGATGTTGGCTCAAGCAGGATTTCCATCTTCACTGTGAATACTTAAGTATCACTCAGATGTTCTGGCAAGATCTCAAGGATAATGCGTAGGACTCTTTGTTACAACTTGTGAACTTTAAGGTGTTCAGCAAGTGTATTTTGCATTGTGTCCTAATGATATTTATAATTTGTTATCTTTTTTCTTGGCTTAGACTCGATTTGGCACTTTTGGTTTTTAGTCAATGGAGGCTAGAGAGATGCCACTAATTCTAATATTCAACAATCTTGGAGTGAGATGTCAATAGATAACGTGTGTATCTCCGTGACAAATGAGACAAGTTTCTTTTGAGAGAAACCTGAATGGCTGGGAAGGGTTGTGCATTGCATCACTGGGTCCATGATGTCGTCTTCAATATCAACAATCATCTGTGTGATTTTGATAGATTATGTATTGACCCGGTTTCTGCCTAAGGTGTAAGGAGGGCTTCTTTCTTTTCACCCTTTATCCATACATTTCTTTTTCATTCTTCAACCCCTTCAATGCTTACCAAGACGTCATTACTAACACCTTGTTGTGATTGTTCCAGTGTTAGCTCAATCTTAGTCTGCATTTTTCCCTTATACACATTCTTCTCCATTCATACCTAAGGACTGCTATTTCTAACTATGGAGTGTCCTTGGGTAGATCCCTCCGGTTCTGGTTGGATCGTAGGACTTATACCTAACCTAACCACCTATGACTTCAAAAATAGTCGTGTGAATTTAATAGGTTGTTCGGGTATGAGAAGATCGAACCATAAAACCATTTTCTGACATTGTTATTTTCAAATACTCCCCCTACACATGTGCTTCGAGATTCGAAATTGTTTAGCACATGAAGGAAAGAGTTGCACTTAGAGTCTTAAAGATCACATTCTTCTATATCATATTTTAATCACATTTTCTCCCCTTATTTTAAATAATAAAACACTTAGTATTTGAAATACCAATTGATTAAAATTTTACATTGAAAAATTCCATGGGTGAAGAAAAAATTTATTACTACGCATATTGCATTCGAATTTTCATTTTTCAGATTGCTCCCCTTCAAACAGTGTATATGTGGGATACCAATATTTACTTAAAACTTGACATTGGAATGAAAAATTGATATGAACCACAAAATGTGAAGACAGAGTGATGATGCCTTAGTGACAATGTATAGTTATTAATTGACATTTAAGTTTCACATTTAATTTTCACAAAATGTGGTATAGGATACATAATTGACATTTATGAGATGTCACCGACACCATTAAAAAGGCTTTGTTTTAAAACAGCTCCCCCTCAGATAATTGATCACATAAAAATGACATTTACGTACTTACAATTCTTTGAAAAAATTATTCGAGGTAGGGAGAGTTGAACACACAAAATTTTAACAAATACCACTTTTATGGAAAATACCACAAATTATATTGTAGACCAATTTTGACATTGAAAGTTCTTTATTTGAAAAATTGTGTTTAACGATATTTAAAAAACATGATAGAAGAGCTTTCTCTTCTATTCTTAGAGTAAGCGCACTGAAGCGTTACACTTCCCTATTTACATTCGGGTTTGAGTTATGCACTGAAATGTACATAAGTCATAGAGAAAATTTAGAAAGAGAAATGACTGTTATGAAAGCATTTGAAACTTCTCCTGTTAAACTTCATTTACCATGCCCGATTCGTGTCGATGTTAATGTCAACATTTCTAGGTACGTAAATGTTATCGATTCCAAGAGACATGTCGAGAAGATTCTTTTTGGTACTTTTGAAATTTTTCTGATTTTATATTTTGTTTTTCTAGGTTTTATATTTTTCTATTTTCTTTTTGTTGGTTTTATATTTTTGTATTTTCTTTTTCAAAATATTTTTTATAAATCAGAAATAAATAGATATAAAAATATTTACAAATTGATGTTTCGATGGATATCAAGCAGATTCAATTGCCAGAACTCCAGTTCATTGGAGTCAAAACATCGCTCATACCGAGTCGTCTGACAAGATATTTAAACCTATCTTCCGATAAACCTTTAGTAAACAAGCCAGCTAACTGGTATTCAATTCTGACAAAGAATAATTCAACAATACCCTTTTCAACCTATTCCTTTATGAAGTGATATCTGACATCGATGTGCTTGGTACAGGAATGTTGGACTGGATTGCACGAGATGGCTATGGCTGCCTTTGAGTCACAATACATAGGTATTTTATCAAAGTGGAAGCCGTAGAATCTGTGCGTGAGTTCTCAACCATAGACTTTATGTGCGCATTTCTACGCAGATAAAGACACGATACTTGACTTCTGCTGAAGGACATTGACGTGTGCCTTTAGTTGCTTTTTGTGATGACAACTGACATAACTTATCACCACCTGAGAAATTGTATGCCACCAGATGTACTCTTACGGTGAATCGAGGAAACCGCGTGATCGAATCTGAAAAAGAGTTAGTCGGAAATCGGTGTCCTTCGGGTACCCAGAGACCCATTTAATGTGATCTTTAAGGTACCGAAGATAACCGCTTTACAGCTAGTGAGATATTTCTTGTCGGTTTCGCTTGATAGCGGAGCACAATAACATGTTGCAATGTACAAATCTGGGGTCTACTCTTGTTGTTGGTACTATGAGTGCTTTCTATCATACTACGGACATTTCGTTCTTGGTCGACCATAAGTACCACTCAAGTCATCATCAGGTGTTTCGTAGGCCATTGGTTGTACCACTTGCTATCACATGAGGTCATACCATGCTTTTTAAGTATCTTTTTGAGCATACTTAGCTTGGTTTATAAAGATATCACGAGGGGATTGGTGGATCTGAATTCCTAAAAAGAATTTCAGCTCCCCCATCATAGACATATCAAACTTGTTGTGCATTAGTTTTCCAAATCGTTTTGAAAGTTTTGGGTTTGTAGAACCAAAAATAATGTCCTCAAACATATAAATTTGCACAAGAATAGTCTTCCCCATGTTTAGTTATGAAAGAGAGGTTGGAGCAAATGAATGACCCTTTTGAGGATCCTTTGGGATACCAGGAAAATTAGAGAGTTCATTCATACATGATCTTGGTGCTTGTTTGAGACCATATAATGCTTTCTTGAGACGGTAAACTTGTCAGGATGATAACAAAATCCATCTGGTCTTGGTTTACGTACACTTCTTCCTTCAGGAGGTACATAAAGAATTTGTTGTTTATACAACGTCTTTTTGGTACAATACTAAATGATTTGTGGCAGCATACGCATCTGAACAAACCGTCAGCTTTCCACCGATGCAATGCGTGTAAATGACTCTACGAAATCAATTCCTTCCTTTTTGTGCATATCCCTTAGCCACAAGACGACGAATTTATTGCGATTGACAGTATTTTCCTGTATATGTTTTGTTTTTCCAGAGCACTTTATGTTACTGACATTTTTGCAAAGTGGTCTGTCGGACTAATTCCATACATCTTAATTTCGAATCAACGATGAAGCTCTTCCTGCATTGATTCAATCCATGCAGAATCAGCCATGGCTTCTTTGATGTTCTTTGGTTTGGTTCGACTCACTGTGAGTGTGAACATACACATCTCGAAATTAGTTTCTAGCTGACGTCTTGTTTTAATTGATTGAGGAGGGATTTCCTACATGACTTGTTCTAATGGATGATCTTTTTGTCCAACGTTGTGCAGAAGTGGATGGTGTTGATAGAAAGTATGCATGTTTGACGAATCAACATGACGAGACGATGTCTCCCCTTGTTCTTGTACCGGTGTACTAAAGATGTTGATAAATTCATCTTCGTCAAATTGTGCATTTTTGGTATTGGTTTCTGCTTGAATAATGTTCTCGGGTGCAGTGACAGTTGATACTTGAGTTGGAGTTTGATGTGTTGAATGAATGTTCAATGGAGGTAGATCTGCAACATCGGTTGTTGTAGAAGTGTGAGTTGTGTTATGTTGTTGACGTTTGTCGGGATTATCAGCAGCATGTACAGCGGAAGACTTTGACACAACATGAGAAGTTCCATTGAGTAATTCACTGAACATCGGACTATAAAGCAATTCTAGTTCATTGAAAGTTGTTACTGTGCCTCAAAACTTGAGAACATTTACTTGACTTGTGGATCGGGACTTAACTGTCTTGTTCAAGTACCATAGTCGAACATTATGGATCGGGGTCAGAACTGAGGTGATCTGACCCCATTTTTGACATTTAGGATCGAGGCTTGAACTGTTGTGTTCAAACGTCATTTTTCTGTATCATCATCTGTGAATCCGCTTTGACAATGGTTTCTGAGATATCAGCTTTTTCAGCAGCCATACTCTGATATTTTCCTTGTTGACATTACATAAGGTACCTGCACTTAAATCAAGACTTTGTTCCTTCTGAATATTGATTGATGTACCTGCACTTACATCCAGAGTTTGTTTGCATTCATGAATACTAGGGTATTATATACATTTGAAACCATGTGGGGGTTTCACTGTCACCTTGCTTTGTGCAGAGTCGAATTAACATTCCTGTAGGAATCCACCTTAAGGACCAACAGATTTCGAAAATTTACATGTGGGTTTCCACTGAAGATCAGATCTGGAGATGTTTTCTCATACACAGCGGAAGTCTTATTAGGAGAAAACCTATGTCCTGTTAAAGATCTGTGCCTATCAGGGTTTCTGAGTATTGACTTCTTTTGATCTACGGGTTTGTTACTGTTTCTGGTCTTATGGGATTGAATCGTAGCACGTGAATTTATTTCCTTCAGGAGTTTTGTTATACAAGCATCATGATTTGCATTAAAGACACACTTATGACATGTAGAACAAACAAATTGTTTAGAATCTAAGAAAGAACTAGAACTCTTAGAGTGATCTGCTTTGTGCACAACCGTTATCGTAACGCGAGTACTCTTAGATACAGGCAAACTCCTAGATGTTTGATTGTTGCTCCTAGGTTTTGGTTTGCTACCATCAGCAGTGCTTTGAATCTAGCAGAAGTAGTCACACTAGTTGTTGAGTTCCTATCTCGTTCTTGTATCTTTTTCTTAGCTACATCTAGATAGTGATTATGAACCATGTCATTTGAACTAAATCTTGGCATGTTCTTAGAACTATTCCTAGATGAGCTAGATGCAATCATGTGATCAGGTTTTGTACAGGCGGATTCTGTATTCTTAGGCAAATAATGTTGAGTTACTGGTTTTAACAAATTCTTATTCACATCAACTTGGGAGGCAAACCGTTGTTTTGACATTTGAGCCCTTTCAGATTTAAACTCATTCGGTTGTCTAACAACTTATTCGTTTCTTAGTAATGGTAACACCGGTTTCCCCAAGACTGATGTTTTATCAAACTTAGTATCTACACTATTTCCTTTTAACTTCCATAAGTCATTTTTTAAAGCAGCAATTGCAAAAACCTTTTCCTGAATCTGAGCTTTTAATTCAGCGCATTATAGGCAAGGCAAAGATTTGTTGTCTGTTTTGTTAGTCTTAGAATCTCGTGATTTATATAGAATATACAAATCTTTGTATTGCTGTTTCAAGTCTCATTTTCCTTACACGTAATGTAGCCATTATGTTCTAATTTCGATGTTCATTGTTTCAGTACATCAATTTCCTTTTCAATCTTGGCTTTCATTACTTGTTTCATTCAGAAATTTTGACCATGTTGCCCTGATTTTAAAAGATTGATTTTGATTCTTTAAGTTCTTCTGAGAGCTCACTGCAATGTGCTTCATTCTTGAAAATCTTTTTGAAATGTGGGCAAACTATCTCTCGTTGATGCAAAATATTTTCAGACCTCCGAAGTTGATTGTTTTGAATATTCAGTTGTCTGGTTTATCAGGTGATGAATCAAGCATAGGATCTTTTACTTGACATGGTTTCAGGATGTACTGGTCAACCATACTCAACAATGATTTCAGGTTGACTCTAGTATGTTGTTCGTCCTTAGCAAAGATATTGCATTCAAAAAAAAAAAAAAACAGTCAATTGTACCTCAGCCATTGGCTCTTCGTCATAAATGGGTCTAATATCTGCATCATCAACATATGTATCATTCCCTGGCCTGCTGTTGTCACCTTGCATTGTTGAGTCTGTCCTAATGCTTTCTGTGTCAACCAAATCAGCATCCAATGCTTTACCCGTATTAACCTTACTCTCTTGCGTCTGCATCTGCCTTTTATTCACCCTTCTATCATACTGTCTTTGATGACGTGTTCTTTCAGCAACTGACTTTTTAACATTACCCAGGTGTTGGAGTAGTGTATCTCTGAAGTGTTGAACCTCGATTCTAGTGTATTCACAAAGGTACGTGGTCTTGACATTTGACTGTCTTAATCCAATGTAAAACTTTGAAATCGTGAACTTTTGGAACTGGTTGTTTACCACCCAAAAGGTTGCCATGGATCCATCTTCTTGAATTATCTTTTGTCAAGTGTTGCTTTTGTATGTTGAATCTACGTTGGGAGCATGTTCTTGTGAAAGTTTCAAACATCTGACCAAAGAGTGACATGAATGCCCGTTTGAATCCATGTTCGATGCGAGTGCCTTTTAAGTCTTGTTTAGAAAGAACTTGAAGGTGTGAATGAAGAGATCAAAAATATGCATGCATCTTTCTTTTGCTTTTGACATCTTGTATTTGATTGCATGCATAACTTTTGTTTCAGAATTCAAGCTGCATTCTTTTACTAATTTGCTGGATTCAGTCTCTGAATTACTGTCTTCTTTCTTAGAACAAGTGTTTTGTATGACAAACTTAAATTAACTATTCAATGAATCAACATTCACTGTTGGACATTGAATTTGATTGATCTTCTTGTATTTGCATCAACTTTTTTGTATTCTACAATTGTTAAGAGTTTGTTGTTGATGAAGAATTAACTCAAAGCATGTATTTCCCGACGGGAATTCCATGTTTAAAGATCATTGCATCGTAAATGATTTGTGCCATCATATCTTTGTATAATTCCTGCATAACGCGCTTGATTTCTGAACTGAAGCATTTTCAAACTTTGTTCTGAGTGTTTGTCTCAAAGTGAGTGTCTTGCAATCAGTCTGAGAAATTATTTCTTTGGTAAGATGATTTTCTAGTAAATCCAAGTCTTGAGAGAATGTTCTCTTGAAGATAGGCATGTTACCAAAGTCTTGTAAAGTTTCTATGAGAAACTTGAGTTGTGACTGAATTGCTTGAAGACTATTCATGCATTTAATTCTTGAAAGTTGTGTTTTCTCTTGAACTTTAGAAGTTGAACACGAACAAACGGTGTGATTCTGAAGAACACTTGATGATTGAGTTCGGAAATTGGTATTTGAATTTGACATTTTGATGTTGTGAATGGATATGGGATCTTAAGTAGGTAAAGTGATTGTTGTTGTGGATTGAAATCAATTAATGTTCACGGGATTTTACAAGTCTTTGATTAAAACCGAGAAAAGAATAGAATCTTTCGTGGGATTTTATAAAATCAATAAAAAACCGTGAAACAATGATTATTTGTTGTTGAAATCGTTGTTGAAATTGAAGTACTTGAGGTTTTGTTGGCGAAAAAATGAGCTTAAAACGATCAACGGTTTGCAAATAAAAACTAAACGGTTAACTAAAAGAATTGAAAATACAAAACTAATTAAAATGTTTTGAAAATTAAAGGTATAAGATTGAAAATGATTTTAAAAGTTAAGGTTTTAAAATTAGAAAACTTGATTTTGAAATGAATAGGTGAGAAAAATTAAAGTTGTTTTAAAGTGATGGACTAATAGTAAACTTTTTAAAACCTAGAGGTTAAAATTAAAAACTGTTTAGAAGTCGAGGGGCCAAAAGTGTAAAATTCGAATTATAATAAATAAGAAAAACGTGTTCCCTCTTTTTGTATCATCATCTTCGTTTAAAATTGAATAGAAAATGGAACGATTATGTTTTAGGTCTCACGGAATGATACGATTATCATCGGTTAAAAGTAAATATACCACGTCGATCGAAAACTGATTACGATCGCAATGGTATAGGTCTCAAGTCCCGTCGTTGAACGTCACACGAAACCGTAAAACCGAAAAAAAACTTTAAACGTGTAGAATTTTTCTGGTTTGAATTAGTTCGGTTCCTAAATGGGTTTTTGACTAGTTCGGTTGCATAAGAACTTTTTACTCGTTCGGGTCTTAAAGAAAAAGACTAGATCGGTTGTTTAGTTCGATGGTCTCGTTCGGTTCCAAAATAAAACAACTAGATCGGTGGTTTAGTTCGGTTCACATAGGCTTGTGACTAGATCGGCTTCAAGTAGTAAGGTGACTAGATCGGGTGTTGAAGCTTTGAACTAGATCGGTTGTCCAAAATATCAAACACTTTGTTCGCACCTTGTTCTTCTCTTCAAGCCGAGACCAAGAAAGACACCAATAAACCCAGAGAATAAGCTCTCAAAAATAAGCTCTTTACACCACAATAGCTCAATTTGTTTAGACCACAAAATAAGGCTACGATAGTAAAAAAATAACGTGAAAAGAAGTAAAAAAACTTGGTGACACAGGTTTGTTTGTCAAACTAAAATGCACCCATATGTAACCATAGTTTGAAATCGCTATGGATAAGCCTAATTTTTTATTTTTTTTGTTATTAACAGTAAGCCCAAGATGAAATTGTGAGAACCATATAAGCTTTAAATCAACAATCACAAAAAAATAAAAGTAAAAATAAAAGAATAAAATAAGTCGAATGATTATTAGCTTATAAATAAGCCAAACCAATAAGCTCACTAAGACCACAACGAAACCACTAAACCCACCCGTGGCGAGTGATACCAAATGTTATCCCAAGACTTATCCCATAACTTGGGCTTTGAGCCCGAAACACGGACAATATTAGATTACAATCCAAGCCCGTTGAACCCGACTAGCCTATTACAATACAAGACCTAGTTTGACTTTCTTAGACCGATAACATTCTTGTTTGACTTAATATAATTAAGGCTAACACAATGTCAAGGGAATAATTTTAATCGGGGAAATAATTTTCATGGAAATCAAGGTTTTCAAGCTCAAAATAATCATGCTCCAAATTTTCAAAATCAAGGATTTCAAAACCAACCTTTTCAAGTTCCTAATAATCAAGTTCAACAAGAGTTTTCAAATGAGTTTTCAAGTTACAAGAGAACTAATGATCAAATGATGAGAAACATGCAAAATCAAATCAATTCGTTGAAAGGAGAAGTTAAGAATGAAATTCAAAACACGATGAAGACTCAACAAGCCGTCTTGATGAATCAACAAAATGTTTTTCAAACTAACTTGCAAAATATGTTAAGTGGATTCTTTCAAAACCAAGCCTCAACTTCGGGTACTCTTCCGAGTAATACCATTCCAAACCCGAAGGGTGAGATGAAAGCGATCACTACTCGAAGTGGTGTTGCTTACGAGGGACCCTCGATTCCTACTAATCCTTCTCCTAAAAAGGTAGTGGAACGAGAAACCGAGGAGACAACGGATAAAGAGCAAACAAATTTCCAAGGAAGTACCGCTCACATCCCACCTCCGGTTAACCCCATTCCAATTCCAGAACCCGATGTTCCAAAGACTTTACCTAAGCCAAATATTCCATATCCTTCGCGACGTAATGATCAAAAATCCCGTGACAAAGCTTCGAATCAAATGGAGAAGATCTTTTAAATCTTTCAAGATTTGCGCTTCGACATTAGTTTCGCGGATGCTTTACTTTTGATGCCAAGATTTGCTCCTACGATTAAGAGTTTGCTCATGAATAAGGAAAAATTACTTGAATTAGCTAAGATACCGTTAAACGAGAATTGCTCGGCGATGCTCCTCAAAAAGCTTCCCGAAAAGCTTGGAGATCCTAGCAAGTTTCTTATTCCATGTAATTTCTCGGGAATGGATGTATGCCATGCCTTGGCCGATCTTGGCGCGAGCATAAATCTTATGCCTCTTTCTATTTGGAAAAAGCTTTCTTTGCCTGAACTTACACCAACTCGGATGACTTTAGAGTTAGCAGACCGATCAATTACTTATCCTAAAGGACTCGCCGAAGACGTTTTTGTCAAAGTTGGGAAATTTCATTTTCCTACCGACTTTGTTGTTGTCGATTTTGAAGCCGATCCTCGAGTACCTCTCATACTTGGGAGATCCTTTTTGAGGACCGGTCGTGCTTTAATTGATGTTTATGGAGAGGAAATAACCCTTCGGGTTGATAACGAAGCCGTCACTTTTAATCTAGATCAAACCACGAGATATTCCTCTACAAATGACAAGTCGGTAAACCGAATTGACATCATTGATGCAGTTTGTGAGGAATATGCTCTAGAATTGCTAGGATTTCCTAATTCTTCGGGTGGCAATCCCACCCCGATGTCTGAGCCGTTTACTTCCGAATTTATTTTAGAAGAAATCGAAGTTTATTTTAAGGATGATTCGATTTCACCAGAAATTGATCATGCCGATTGCAATCCGGAGGAAGATATTTGTTTGATCAAAAAATTGTTAAATAATGACCCGTTTCAACTTCCTCCGGTGGACCTTAAACAAAGTGAAGTGACCGAGGCAAAATCTTCAATTGAAGAGCCTCCGGAATTAGAGTTAAAAGATTTACCGTCCCACTTAGAATATGCTTTCTTAGAAGAAAACGACAAGTTGCCTGTAATTATTGGAAAAAGGTTTAAAAAATGATGAAAAAGATGCTCTCTTAAAGGTGCTCAAATCTCATAAAAGGGCCATTGCTTGGAAAATCACCGACATCAAGGGTATCGACCCTTGTTTTTATACACACAAAATCTTGATGGAGGATGATTACATACCTACAGTTCAAAGTCAGAGACGGGTTAACCCAAAAATTCATAAGGTAATAAAAAAGGAGGTCCTAAAACTTCTTGATGCCGGAATGATTTACCCGATCTCTGACAGCCCATGGGTTAGTCCAATGCATTGTGTTCTCAAGAAAGGTGGAATAACCGTTGTTGCTAATGAAGAGAATGAATTAATTCTGACACGTTTAGTTACCGGGTGGAGAGTTTGTATCGACTATAGGAAGTTAAATGAAGCAACTCGAAAAGATCATTTTCCATTGCCGTTTATGGATCAGATGATAGAAAGATTAGCTGGGAATGAGTTTTATTGTTTTCTAGATGGATTTTCAGGATATTTCCAAATACCAATAGATCCAAAGGACCAGGAGAAAACTACTTTCACATGCCCGTATGGAACTTTCGCGTACCGTCGCATGCCATTTGGCTTGTGTAATGCTCCCGGTACTTTTCAACGGTGTATGATGGCCATATTCCATGATATGATATCGAAAAACTATGAAGTGTTTATGGAGATTTCTCAGTTTTTGGGGATATATTTTGATTCATGCCTCTCCAAATTAGAAAAGATGCTAAAACGATGTGAAGACACTAATTTAGTTCTTAATTGGGAGAATGCCACATATGTGTAAAGAAGGAATTTGTGTTTAGGGCATAAAATTTCAAAGTCAGCCACATTCCATTGTTCTTAACTGGTTTTTTTGGGATTAATATATTTTACCGGGGTCGTTTCCCCTTTACCCAAAAAAAAAATTCAAAGTCGGGAATTGAGGTTGATCGTGCTAAAGTCGATGTTATCGCCAAGCTACCTCACCCGACTACCGTAAAAGGTGTTAGGAGTTTCTTAGGTCATGCAGGTTTTTACCGACGATTTATCCAAGACTTTTCTAAGATTGCTAGACCAATGACTCACCTTCTTGAGAAGGAAACACCGTTTGTGTTTTCTAAGGATTGTATTGATGCTTTTCAGACTCTTAAAAAGAAGCTTACCGGAGCTCCAATCTTAGTTGTCCCGGATTGGAACCTACCTTTCGAACTCATGTGTGATGCAAGTGATTTCGTGATTAGTGCGGTTCTAGGACAACGAAAGATGAAGCATTTTCAGCCTATACATTATGCTAGTAAGACAATGACAGAAGCTTAAATTCATTACACTACCACAGAAAAGGAAATGCCTGCCGTTGTGTATGCTTTTGAAAAGTTTCGGCCATATCTTGTCTTATCTAAAAGCGTTGTGTATACGGATTACTCGGCTTTATAATACCTTATGAACAAACAAGACGTCAAGCCGAGGTTGCTTCGGTAGGTTCTTCTCCTACAAGAATTTGATATCACCATCCGTGATAAAAAAGGAAGTGAGAACCTCGCGACAGATCATTTATCTAGACTTAAGAATCCTCATAAGGATGTGTTAGAAAACAAGGACATAAATGACCATTTTCCTTTAGAAACTCTTGGAGTTATTTCTAGTGAAAGTACCCCATGGTTTGCGGACTATGCAAATTACCATGCGGGGAATTTTATTATCAAAGGAATGTCAACTCAACAAAAAAGAAAAATTTTCAAGGACGTTAAACATTATTTCTGGGATGATCCCTATCTTTTTCGTACTTGTGCGGATCAAATCATTCGAAGGTGTGTGCATGGGCAAGAAGCTAATGATATCCTCAAAGCTTGTCATGAAGGACCTACCGGGGGCCATTATAGTGCCAATCTCACCGCTTGAAAAGTATTTGATGCCGGATTCTTTTGGCCTACCATATATCGAGATGCCCATACTATGATCAAATCTTGTGATACGTGTCAAAGACAAGGCAAAATTTCACAACGAGATGAGATGCCTCAAAACGCTATTCAAGTTTGTGAAATCTTCGATGTATGGGGTATCGATTTTATGGGACCATTTCCGTCTTCACATGGGAATAAATACATCCTCGTTGCCGTTGATTATCTTTCAAAATGGGTTGAAGCAAAGGCGCTCCCCATAAATGATGCTAGAGTTGTAGTAAAGCTTTTGAAGTCTCTTTTTGCCCGATTCGGAACACCTAGAGCTATAATAAGCGATCGTGGGACCTATTTTTGTAATGATCAGTTTGCTAAAGTAATGTCTAAGTATGGGGTCACACATCGTCTTGCTACCGCTTATCACCCTCAAACGAGTGGTCAAGTTGAGGTGTCCAATCGTAGCTTGAAACGTATTCTAGAAAGGACGGTTGGAGAAAACTGTGCCTCGTGGTTCGATAAACTAGATGACGCTTTATGGGCATTTCATACCGCTTTTAAGACACCGATTGGTTGTACGCCTTACAAGTTAGTGTACGGAAAGTCTTGCCATTTACCTATCGAGTTAGAGCATAAAGCATATTGGGCTTTGAAACATGCTAATTTCGATCTTAAAACCGCGGGTGATCACCGGAAGCTTCAACTTAATGAACTTAATGAGCTTCGTGATCAAGCTTACGAGAATTCTTTGATATATAAAGAGAGGACGAAGAAGCTTCACGACTCAAAGATCAAAAACCGCATTTTCAATGTTGGTGATCGAGTTTTACTCTTCAACTCTCGTCTAAAGATATTCTCGGGAAAGCTTAAAACTCGTTGGTCAGGACCTTTCACCATCACCAAAGTTTTTCCATACGGAACCATCGAGTTATCTCAACCCGATGGTCCAAACTTTAAGGTGAATGGTCATCGTGTGAAGCATTACTTCGGAGGGGACTTACCACCCAAGGTAGTCCAGGATCTCCACACTTTCTCCAAGGACGAATGAATTCGGGGATCGAGTCAAGCTATGTGACTCGGTTACCAAAAACAAAGCGCTTCGTGGGAGGCACCCCATGCTTATCCTTCTATCTTCTTTCTTATTTCTATTGTGATGTGAGGAGGCTTGTACTCTTCCGATTCTTGTTGTTTGTACTTGTGATTTTTTGTAGGATTGACCTAAAATTTTCTGAAGACTCTCGTGTTCGGTGTTTTGTCCCGGTCCACTCGAGCTTCCTAGCCTTTGCTTGCCATTAGTTTGGGGAAATCCGATATCCTAAGATTATTATCGACTAACATTTATCTTTTAGCATACTTGATAAACGGCTTGAGATTTTTGTGATACTTTCTCCATGCTTGGATTATGCATTCGACTTTTTGAGTTCTAGTATGGGGTTTTTAAGTCTTAGGCTAGGAAACATTGAGGACAATGTTTAATTTTAGTATGGGGTAGTATATCTTCGATATGATCTTACCTACCTTTGCTTTTGTTCTCACGTACCCTGTTTTCACACAAAAAATTTAAATTTTTAATATCTAGTTTATTGTTTATATAAAAAAAATTTGTGTAGAAAAATGATAATGTTAAAATATAAATAGTTAGTTAAATAAAAAATAAATAGTTGACACGAATGTAGGCTTTCCGTTGGTGAGAACGAAAAGTAAATTTTGACCCGACCGGTTTTATATCTTAGCTTTCTCCTTAACTTTAAATAGATTGATTTTTGCTAATCTTTTATACAAGGAGCTATAAAAAGCGAGTCTAGCTTGAAAAAGCCAAGACTTTGCAAGTTCCCATAACTGATTTTAAATATGTGAATATCGATTTATTAGAGTTGAGATTGTTTCCAGTCTATGTGACTTGTTAAAGTGCCGATCTTAATTCGTTAGGCTAAGTATTCACGAGTTTCTGTCTATTTAAAGTAAAAAAATGAAATGATGAAAAAAATATAATGCTCGAGCGAAAACTGTGGCTTATAAAAGAGAGAGCACTGCCTCTTGCCTGACTCAACAACCGATTGTATCATTCTAAAGAAAGCCATAGATAATAAAAATCTAAGTGATAAAAGTTGTTTTGCATCTATCCCGGCTCACAACCGATGTGGCATCCTCTAAAAGTCGAGGTGTTACAATGCATAAATGTTAAGTTAATATTAAGTATGAATTATAAGCGCGCGAGCGATCCTCTTTTTGTAAATTTAAAATAGCTTTTTGAACTTTACTATTTCCATTATAAGTTTTTAAATAAACATGTATATACGGAATCGGAGAGTTTTTGAAACCTAAGTTGTGATCCCGATACTAGTCTTTGTGGGTGTCAAAAGCCTGGTCACTTAGCCACAAGGTTGGGATGTGCCGAGACGAAAGTCGTTACATGGGATGATCTCGCCTTCAAACTCATTATTCTTAGGTGGAACGAAGGCATAAGAATTTTTTGTAAAATGTTGATCCATGGTTTGAAATTCCAAAATACACATTCACCTAAGATAATAATAATTATCGGATTAAAAAGTTCACAAGTTGCAAATATGAGTAGTGTTAGCATTTTAACTGATATTTAGCGGTGATTTCATTTTAAGCTTGGTTTGGAGCAAGTGAAAAGTCGGGGACGATGAATTATCTCTTTGGGGCAATCTCGAATCGAATGCATCTATTCCTATAATCCCTAACGGTTATGGAAATAACGAAAGTCAGAATATTCTAGTTAGTTGCTAAAAAAAATGAAAAAAGTTTTGAAAAAATGGGAAAATGGGGTGTTTTAAAGCTTGTGATTTCTTAACTCTCCCCACAAAAGTCTTTGCTACTTTTCAAAGATTTAGTTTGGGGAAGTTTTGAGGTATTTGGTTTTAGAGCATATAATATTGCGTGAGGACACGACAATCACTTAGTTTGGGGAATTTTGATATGTGAGAAATCACATATCCTTTTTATACCAAAAATGGCCTTAAAATGAAAATTGTGCAAATTATGCTTGTATAATTCGCTTGTCTTTGTTCAAATGTGATGTGTAGTACGGATATTGCAAATATAACCATGAAAACGTTCAAAACCGACAACACACATTCAGGAACGGATAGAGTGCACAAGAGTCGGAAGTTTTCTAGCAAAGGTCATCAAAAGTCAACCCATGGTCAACAATGGTCAATTCACAAAATGCCAAAACCCTCAAAATACCCAAAAGAGCCTTATTGTTAAATCCAAATTCACAAAAAGTCCCAAAAACCCTAACACCGTTAGTCCTTAACCATTAAGGGACTAACGGTCGTTAACCCTTTATAACAAATCCCTTATATCCCAAGCCCAAGCCCAAATAATAACCTGTGGCCCATTTCCCTTTTACCCGAGCTCAGGTCAACCACCCAAACCCCCGGGTCAAACAATGTTATAAAAAGAAGAAAAGGGCGCGGGAAATTTTGTTGTTACTATTCATCTTCATCTCCGTTTTACCCTGCATCAAAGACAAAGGGTAAAATTCAATTAATATCGGGGAATAAAGATTCGAGTACCAAGCACCACCTCAGCAAAGCAAAACGTCACCAAAGCCTCTCATTGGTCAAGATGTACAAAGGGAATGACACGCAAATGCAAACAAACACACCTTTGGATGGAAAATTTACACTAAAACAAGTATAAAAGAAGCACATAGCCTCTGACACAAGGATTGCCACGCTGGCAATCCGTGTGCTCACTTGTTGATCCAACGGTCAAAATGAAGTATCCAATGATTGGAAAGAATGGACGATCAAGATCAAGAGGAGCGTTTAACAAACTTGAAGACCTAGAAGCATCCTTCTCTGGCTATAAATACGAGACCATCCTCACTCACATGGATAGTTTTTTTTAGATAGCGAGCTTAATTTAGTATAGCCTTAGTGTAAACGTAGCTTATTGTAATTTTTAGTTTAAATGTCATTTTAAATATTTGTAATCTCTTTTTAAAGCATTGTAATTCAGTTTTATTAATAAAATTGTAGTTCACACTTAGATCTTGTGATTTAATTTGTTTTTACCTAACATGTAATGGTTTAAATAAGTTTTCAACTGTTCAATAAGCTCTCAATAAGTTGTCATATCTACTTTTAAGCTAGCTAATTACTCAACTAAGCTCTTAAAAGCTTAGTTGAGCTTATCTTATTCAAATTCAACTCTAAATTTACCTAAGCTTGTTATTGGAAGGGAAGTCAAAAATGGAAGGACTTCCAGGACCCTACCAGCTTATCCTAGGATAAGCTGGAGCTTGTTGATAGCTCTAAGAGCAAAATATTAAAGCCTTGTTTAGTGTAGAGGCTCATGTAAGTCTTCATTTTATTTTTGTAGCTTAAATATTGCATAATAGCTTAATCTATTCATTTTCTGCTTATTGCTTGGTAATTTTTGTTTACTCTAGCTTATTGTTGCTTAGTATAGATGTTAGATGCTTATTATGTCTTATTTTCAACTTAGATCTTAGTTTGCTCCTTATTTGTCTTAAAACAGTTAAAAACCAAAAAAATAGCTTAGTGGTTAGCTTATTAATCTAGCTTATTTTATTGTTAAAATCTGTTCAATAAGCCTGTTCTTGGTTTGTCACTATCTGGTATTACTAGTTTGTGTATTGAATTTCAATTTTATAAGCTAAAAATGACTTTTAAGAAATTAAGGGGGTGTTTGGGTCAAGCAGTACTAACCTAAGTTAGTACTGCTTGAAGCCATTTTGGTCCCTGGATTTCATCTTAAAACTCATATAAGGTTTATAAAAGTAGGATTAAATAGCTTTGTTAGTTAAATTCTGTTTTAATTAATGCTTATAAGTAATGATTAGCTTATGTTAGATTTAGTTCAGTTGCATAAGCAACTTAAGCTCTAATTGGTTCTAGCTAGTTTTATTACTCATTATGCATTTAGTTTAGTACTTTAAAAAGTTTATAAAGCAAGTCTTTAAACCTGCACAAGTTTCATATGGATTTGGGTCAATTTTGTGCAAACTGCATCAGTAGCTTAGAATTAAAAATGGCCTTTTTCATTTTTAGATTTCAGAGGGTAAATTTAGTTTTTAAGATTTGATTTTTAGTTTACAAGTAGTTTGTAGGTTAATGATCATCTTTTTGAACTTAGTTTTTATAAAATAGCTTATTTGTCTATCTGTTTTTGTCTTTTGAAAATCAAAAACATACTCAGCTCCTACTGAGTTAATTAGCAATTTTCAAGGAGCTTTTTCAATAAGCATTTAATTTTTAAAAGTTGTTTAATGTAGCTTTTTGGTTAAGGTTTAAGGTAGTATAAGTTAGAAACCCATAAGGATCTGTTTGCATAGTTAAAAATAAGCTCAAAGTAGCTAAGTTGTCTGTTTGGTATGCAATTTTCTTATAAGTGCTTATTTGAAATCCTCAACTTATGGCTTGCTTCTTTGTGCTTATTTCTAGTCTAGAGTAGTTTATTAAGTTAGTCTTAGCTTATTTTGTTTTTGTCCTTAGCTTATTAAGACATTTAGTGGAAGCAGCATTAAAGATTAAAGCTAGCAGTACTAACTTTAAGTTAGTACTGCTGTGCTTATTTAAGCTTTTTCTTTCTTAAAGTGTTTTATTCATTTCTTTTCAAAATTAGCTCATTAGGATAGGGTTAATTTAGTAGGTGCTAATTTTGTTTTGAACTTAATTTAATTTAGCTTATTAGTTGCTTAAGTTCAAAAAGTTGTTTTATACAATTTGTTGGCTTTTCAGCTGATTTCTAGCTTAATTAGAGAGTTTCAAAAGTAGTAGCTTTTATTAAAATTGATAGTTTTCAGCTTTTCTATAACTTTGCTTTTTAGGATTTTGCAAAAAAAATAAAAAAGGGAAACCAAGGAAGTCGGGGGTGAGCAAGACTCGAACCCCCAACCTCAACTTAGCCTCTACCCTTTTTATAACACTCCACACACTAACCACTGCGCCCTTGGGACTTTTACGTCCTAAGGTGCGTAGTTTATTCTTTTACCACCTTTTTACGTTTTGTTATAGAAAAGCACTTCGAGTGCTTAAAAGCTTTTTCCCGGCTTATTAAGTTTAGCAATTTAGGATTTCTTATTTTTCCTGCATACTGCTTATCATTAGCTATTTTTAGAAATTTTTTAGGATTTTTAGCTTAAAGTTTTACATTTTTCGTGAATTAATTTTGTTATAAACTTTAAAAAATCATAAAAAATAGAAAAATAATCAAAAAAAATAATTTTCATTTTTATAAAATTTTCTTTTATCATATTCTAGGCTTAGGTTGAAATTTACTTCCGTAGGGTTAATATTTTGAAAATTCACTTTTTAAAGAACGGGATTCGATCCCCGTTCTCGTTTTCTTCGTTTTTGGCTTAAATTACTCTCGGTTTAGAATTTCCTTAGCTTTTTACTTTTAAATAGTTAATTAGAATTAGAAAAAGTTTAGAAAAGTATTTAGGGTTTAATTTCAGTGTTCTAGCTTATTTGTCGTGTTTACTTAATTTCCCGTTATTGTTTTTTCGTAGTTAGGTTTAATTGTCCCTTTATTTGCTCACTATTAGGATTTTTAGAAATCAATCATATTCGAACCAATTCAAGTCATTGTCCAAATAACAAACGAGGTCTCAATTTCATAAATCTTTGGGAAAACGACCCGGTAATCACTTACCGGTTAAACGTGTAGTATTTTTTGTAAGATTTTTCCTACTACCTTTGTCCTCAAGGGTAGTTTTGGAATTTTCTATACTTCGGATATTATTACGTATTAAAACTATACACACCAAGGCTGCTACCTCTCCTCGACGGAATGCTGTAGTTACCCTCATCATTTCGTCTACTGACTTGGGAATTTTGTCATGCAGTCGCTTGATTAGCTCGGGGTTGGTAATTTCGTGCATGAATCCGGAGATTTTCATGCATTCCAGAGCTCCCTTCACGTCCCTGTATTCAAGCTTATACCTCCGCACGAATTCTTCCACAGATTCCCCATCTCTCTGCCTAATGTTGTGGATTTCGACCAGTTCTTTAATGCATTTCTTCTGCTGGAGGTAGTTTTCTAGAAATGCTTTCTTTAAGTCATCATAGCTATCAATTGTTTCTTTGGGAATATCATCAAACCATACTCTGGCGTTTCCAGTAAGTGTAGAATTGAGCACGTGACACCATGTTGGCATTGCCCATCGTTCCGTCTTAGTAGCAGAGTGAAAAATCTTTAAGTGGTCTTCTGGGTCTTTGCTTCTGTCATATGTTTTGATGTGACTAGGCATTCGGGTTTTTGGGAAATCAAAGTAACGGATCCGGGGAGTGAAGGGATCAGTTTCTTCACATACCCATGGTTGGGATAGATTGTCCTCAATACCCGACTTTTACCTTTTTAATTTTGACTTCCAATGGCCTCCCGCGCTGCTTTCACTTTCTGACAACTCCTCCGTTCTTCTTGAGGATGCTCTCTTGTTATAACGTCTCTTGGGAGCGGACCTTATTGCTCTTGAACGAGAACTTTGGTGGCAACTTTCAGTATCTCTGCGGCTACTGTGGTGCGACCAATGCCTTGAGTCATTTGAGTGCACGAATACACTCTTCCCCTTGTCTTCGAGCCTGTAGAACACACCTTTTTCCAACCTTTTGAACACTGCTTT
>BQNB010025977.1:1316-6316 GCA_026074375.1 Tanacetum coccineum
CATCAGCTTCGCATTAAAGAGGAGGACATTCTGATTACTGCATTTAGGACTCGGTATGGTCACTTTGAGTTCCAAGTGATGCCGTTTGGACTGACCAATGCGTCTGCTGTGTTCATAGACTTAATGAATTGAGTATGCAAGCCATATCTTGACAAGTTCGTGATTGTATTCATCGATGATATTCTGATTTATTCGAAAGACAAAGAAGAGTATGGAGAACACCTAAAGATTATCTTGGAGCTACTTAAGAAGGAGCAATTGTATGCCAAGTTTTCAAAGTGTGACTTTTGGCTAGATTCGGTACAATTTCTTGGTCATGTGATTGACAATAAAGGCGTTCATGTTGATCCTGCCAAGATTGAGGCAATACAGAATTGGCCGGTTACTATCAAAGGTTTATTGAAGGTTTTTCTCTAATTTCCAAGCCTCTCACTAAGTTGACTCAGAAAGATAAGAAATATGAAGGGGGTAAGGAAGAAGAGGAAGCTTTTCAGATACTAAAGCAGAAATTGTGTAGTGCACCTATCTTAGCATTGCCAGAGGGGACGGAAGATTTCATGGTTTATTGTGATGCATCACTCAAAGGTTTTGGAGCCGTATTGATGCAACGGGAAAAGCTTATAGCATATGCTTCCTGACAATTGAAGGTCCATGAAGAGAACTACACAACCCATGATTTGGATTTGGGTGCCGTTGTTTTTGCTTTTAGGTTATGGAGACATTACTTGTACGGAACGAAGTGTGTGGTTTTCACTAATCACAAGAGTCCCCATTACATTCTCAATCAGAAAGAGCTTAACTCGAGACAACGACGATGGATTGAGCTTCTAAGTGATTATGATTGTGAGATTCATTATTATCCTGAAAAAGCAAATGAAGTGGCTGACGCCTTAAGTCGGAAGGAAAGGATTAAGCCATTGCGTGTTCAAACTTTGGTGATGACTGTTCATAACAATCTACCTAACAGATCCTTGACGCTCAGAAGGAAGCGATGAAAAAGAAGAATGTAAGGGCTGAGAAGTTGAGGAGGTTGATTAAGCAAATATTTGAGTTTCGCACTGATGGGACTCGTTGTTTTGGAAAGCGTGTTTGGTTGCCACGATTTGGTGGGTTGAGGGACTTAATCATGCAAGAATCGCATAAGTCCAAGTACTCCATTCATCCGGGATCTGACAAGATGTATCAAGATCTGAAGCAGTTATATTGGTGGCCGAATATGAAGGCTGATATTGCCACCTATGTGAGCAAGTTTTTGACTTGTGTGAAAGTTAAAGTAGAGCATCAAAGATCGTCTGGACTACTCCAACAACCTGAAATCCTCGTGTGGAAATGGGAAAGGATCACTATGGATTTCGTTTCTGGACTCCCGAGGACGCCGAGTGGGTATGATTCGATTTGGGTCATTGTTGATCGACTGACCAAATCAGCTCATTTCCTACCAATAAAGAAGACGGATAGCATGGAGAAGCTCACGCAACTCTACCTAAAGGAAGTTGTGTGTAGGCCTGGTGTTCTTATATCAATCATTTCGGATAGAGATAACCATTTTACGACTGGATCTGGAGATCGCTTCAGAAAGCATTAGGGACGAATTTGGATATGAGTACCGCTTACCACCTCAAACGGATGGTCAAAGAGAGAGAATGATACAAACACTCAAAGATATGTTGCGTGCCTGTGTGATTGACTTTGGAAGTAGTTGAGATCGACATCTGCCATTGGTCAAGTTCTCTTACAATAATAGTTACCACGCAAGTATCAAGGCCGCGCCATTCGAGGCTTTGTATGGACGGAAAGTTTGGACTGCAAATGTAGAACGCCTGTCAGCAGCAGTGATGTTAGAGATAGCTAACTCCACCTATCCAGCATTAATTCGGGAAACGACTGGACAAGATTGTGCAAAACAAGAACCATTGTATAACCCCCGGGCAACATCGAGGCCTTTGCCCTCAAATTCTACGCGGATACGTAACTAAGTCCGTGAATATTAAGTCAGGGATAGGGTATTGCTCAAGGTATCGCTTTGGAAGGGCGGTATTCGTTTTGGAAAATGCGAAAATCATGAGGTCCACGATATACATTGGACCTTTCAAGATCTTGCAAGATAGGTCCGGGCTTACACGTTGGAAACTATCTGTTTAATGTCAATGGAGATATAGAATATGAATCCATGTGAAGAGTTAACAAGGGTTCATAATCACATTTCATGTTTCCATCCAAGAAAATGCTTAGACAGGATGAAAATCTCATCATCCCGCTTGACGAGATTTAACTTGATGATAAGTTGCACTTTATTGAAGAACCGGTGGAAATCGTAGATCGAGAGGTTATGCGACTTAAGCAAAGTCGGATTACTATCGTTAAAGTTCGCTGGAATTAGCGAAGAGGACCGAAGTTTACTTGGGAACGTGAAGATCAGTTTAAAAATAAGTACCCTCACCTCTTTGCGGGAAATGAAAGAGCGGATAAGTCAAACTAAGCACCGGGACGGCGCTCTTTTAAGGTGAGAGGAATGTAACAACCCGAGTTTCAGGTCAATACTTACTTCGAGCCATGATAATTATTTTACTATATAGTTAGATATAGTTGTTATGTTTTAGTCGGTTTGGTGAAAATTTCCATCATTGGGTAATTACAAGCCGTGTTTCAAATTTTTATTCGTTTAAAGCTTTTGAGAAAATTAGAAAATTTTATATTTTTGCTCCGAGAGCGAAATTATATTTATTTTTGGTGTTTTATGGCTTTTCCAGTGTTTTTGTAAAAACCGTGTCTAAATTCGTGGCTTACGTGATTTAACATTTTATTGAATGTTTTAAACTAAATAAAGTTTGACGAAAAAAAATATTTACGGAGTCACTAACCCAAGCCCTATGGTCGGTTATAAACCCGAAACCAACACACTAGTGTTATAATTTATAAACTTTGAAGGACCACATATGTCAATAACCAAAAATACCATGTCTATAAAGACCCCATTACTTGCACCCATTTTCTTTCTACAAAAAATTTCATCTTTCTCCTCCCTTGCTCCCCTCACCGTCGGACACCACCACCACACTCCCAAACCCATCAAAAATTTTACATGCATTACGATCCGACTAGAAAATATTAATCCTTGCATCAAAATAAACATATCCCACTAAAACGTTTTGACATGCAACAAGTATTTTGCTAGTTTTAATTTGGGTCGAGTTCTTAAAGATTTAGGGTAAAGATTGTGTTTATTGGTGTTAGATCTAGTGTTTTTGAAAGTGGGTATTAATAAAAAGGTTGTGGTTTTGTTGTTTGGGTTGAGTTCGAGCCACGATCAAAAAGGGAAAGTCGAAAGAAAAGTTTTGTGAACTATTTACTTGTGTCGAGTTGATTGTAAGTATACTATTTAGCTTGTCGCAATGATATTCTATGTGCTATGTTGCATGTATATGATTTATGCTAGAGATCCGAGTGCAAAAGTGTCAAATGGGTAAATAGGTTTTGTAAGTCAAAAATGGGTAAATAGGTGTTAGATGAGTTTAGTGCATGGAGATAGGATAGCTAGGTGTATTTTTATGTCGTTGAAAGTCAAAAATGATGTTAAATAGGTTTTGTAACATGCGTTTTTGGGCAGAAAGTTAGCATGCCATGTTTGAGTATTTTAAAGTTTTCGAAATGTATTTTAGAACCTCAAATGTGATAGTGTTCGTTTATAGCTATGTTTCGATATGTGGCACGTTGCGTAACTCTTAAAAATGAAGCTTTTACGGCCAAATGAAGTTGGGTAAAAATTTTGTAGGAAAAGTCAACTACGAAAATTGACTATGAAAAGTCAAAGATGTTGTAAACCTCGAGTATGGTCTTTTTGTGTCAAGGGGGTTCGTTAAGTTAGTAACATAACGATGAAATATTATTTTGGATTCTATATTATCCTTACTTTCGGCAACTTTCTAAAGATAGAAATTTTACGATATATGAAGCATCGCTCATTTACAAATGTTGTACCTTGTTGGTGCATCAAAATAAACATTTTACGTCGCACTTGGAGATTCGTGGTATATAAATTATATATATGTGATAGCTATATGCAAGTATGCATTATATAAATTATATTTCTCGTAGTCACGTACCGCTATATATTATATAGGTCGCGGTTGAGACGTGAAGTTGTTTGCTCGTGTTGAGTTGTTTGATTGGATACTTTTGCTTAAGGTGAGTTCATAGCCTCACATTTAAATCTTTTGATTGTTTTATAAACCCGCGAGGGAGATACATGCTTGTTTTTGAAAATTGAACACATGTGATTTTATGGTATGCTGGACCCGATTATGAGATATTTCCGCATGAGTAGCTATTGCCAAAGTCCCTAATTTCATGAACCGTTAATTACCCGCGAGGTAAACGCTTGTGCATTAAATAGATCTATTGGGTTTGACAAACCCGTTCGGGGTATGGATCCATTTGTGAACACCCTGTCAAACGAACGTTTTGTATGGAGACGAGTAGGTATGAGGCAATAATACCTTGTTTTGGGGCAAATTATAGACATATATAAATATGTAGTGTTAAGGTTCGGTGTCATGAACTTAATGCGTGAAATGAAATTGATACATTGCATTCGTTGTAATGTTTTCCCGAGAACTATACTTGTGTTCAAAGAATTTTACTCATTGTTTATAAACTTTGTGTATTCACTTAACAATTTTGTTGACGTTTTTAGCATGTTTTATCTCAGGTAACCAAGGACGATGGCAACGATGGAGTGGAGGTGATGTGTCATTGTGTGGTGTTTATTTATGATAGTTCAAGTTTTAAATTTATATTTTGCCGACTTAACCAAAAACAATACTTTAACGGGCAATGTACCCGGTCGGTGGTAGATTCGTGGTAAGTTGGGTGTCGAACACTTGAAGCGAGGTTAAATCTCTCAATTTATTTATATCTTGGTTATCTAGTCTAAGTTATTTCTAATCTAAGTGAAACATATGCTAATCCTATGTTAGTTCTAATCCTAATTCTAACAGGTA
>BQNB010025977.1:11316-13207 GCA_026074375.1 Tanacetum coccineum
GCTAATCATGTATAATGACCTAGCATCCCCGCTAGTCATAAAACCAACATATACCAATGCTCTTGAGGTCGCAACCCCGATGTCACGCGCACTCTAAGCCTACCAGCTGGAGCTATATATAGGGCAGAAGATCACAAGTCCTACACAGAAGTTCCACACAGAAGCTCCACACAGAATGTTTTACCAAAACTCATGTCATTCACATAGCAGTCATAGGCACATGACATTGTCCAAAAACAAAACCACATTTTGCACAGTTCAGAAAACAGTTCAAAACACATTTGAATATCATTTTCCCCTAACGGAAAAGATTTAAAAAAATAGGGCTATGAGAACTCACATCGACAGATGATAATAACCGCACAGATAAACTCTACACAACGCACAACGGTACCCGACCATGACCTAACATTAATTTCACCTTATAAAAATTTTGTACAAAATTGTCTTATTATACAAGCGTTTGTCCTTACTCACACAAAATCCTTGTTCTCATTACAAAACCCTTATTCTCATTAGAAAACCCTTATTCTCATTACAAACCCTTATTCTCATTACAAAACGGTTTGGTATCATGGTTGTGTGGTAACTAAGTAAAACAACTCGATGCACTTGGGCTAAGTACGACATCAACACATGACACTCAAGAATAGACTCAACAAACTAATGGGACAACTGTCCAAACGATTCGAGGAAATCCGACGAGAAAAGGGTAAGAATTCAAAGATCGGAAATAAAAGAATAAGCATCTCTGTAACGATAAGCATCTCCGTAACCATCTTAGTGTAACCACGCTTGATCGTTTAATCTTGACACTTAATGTTTATTAAAAATTCATCTTTTGTCCTTTAGTCAGATAGACACAAAATAAGTCTTTCTACAATATTTTCTAAGTGTGACACGTTTTTATAACATCCGACATGACTTGTTCGTTTGTAAGAGGTTCCCACGGTTCTCAAACCTTAATTTCAACACTTTCCATAATTTTTTTCCAAAGTTCTGACAAAATGCCAAAAATCCATAATCATGAGTCGTTTACCCGAACATGACTATATTTGACCATCTTAACCATTTTTCACTCCCGTATGTATCCGTAAACCCATTTATCCCTCCTAAAAGTTTAAGTTATTAAGTTTTCACCCATTGGGCCCAAAAGCCTAATTGTTAGTCCGATGTCATTTGTTAAGTCTTACATAACCATCCTCAATTCAATTAAAGTCCATTAGTTTGAAATCAAAATTATTTATACGTTATCGGGCCGAAGCCTCAATATAAGTCCAAAGTCACATTACAAGCCTGAAGTCAAAATATAAGCCAAAACCTTTATATAAGCCTAAAATATAAACCCGATATTAAAATAAGCTGAAACCAAATAATATAAGCAGAGACTAAATAAGCCAAAGCTAAAATAAGCCAAAACCAAATAAGCTGAAGCCATAATAGGCCAAACCGAAATAAGCCGAGACCATATAAGCCAAACTAAAATAAGCTAAAAATAACCCAAATGGGCCAAGCCCATTAACCTTTTTCTTTCTTTCTTTTCGTTGGGCCGAGACCAAACAAACAAGCTCAAAAGTAAAATATGCCCTAAACTAGCTTGTTTTTAAGCTACGTTTCGAAACAAGTCAAAATAAGCACTTGACACAAAAGTTATTTTATCGTCACAACCATGATATTAAAATGACCATTTTATTTCTTCCCTTTTTGTCCACGTCAAACCATATGCACCCTTATTGATTTCGTTTCAAATGTTAAGTTTTTGATTTAAAACAAACGACTTGTACAACCAACATAAGATCATCATAAAAACCATAAAAGTACAACTAATAAAAGTTTTTAGAAAACTTACAAATTTGAGGTTTTGGTTCGAATTTAGACGCAAAGAAAACAA